>OZ020549.1:10407931-10435401 GCA_963971435.1 Lasius platythorax | reverse complement strand
GCTGGCTTAGTGGAGGTGCCCGATCGGACACAGTCCCGATCGGACACAGTCCCGATCGGACACATTTTCGATCGGACACATACAGTTGCCTTCGGACACAGGCCCGATCGGTCACAGGCGTGCGCACACACACACACACACACACACACACACACACACACACACACACGGGGGGGGGTGCAAGGGGGCCTTCGGCCTCCCCTCCCGCACCCACCCCGCCAATAGTATGGTGCCTATGGGGGTGCGAGGGGGGCCGAAGGCCCCCCTCCCGCACCCGGGCCTGTGTCCGATCGGGACTGTGTCCGAATGCAACTGTATGTGTCCGATCGGGACTGTGTACGATCGGGACTGTGTCCGATCGGGATTGTGTCCGATCGGGACTGTGTCCGATCGGGAAATATCGCTGTGTCCGATCCGTAATGTGCGCAATCGGGACAATCCCAACGGCGACGGCAACCGCGACGTCATCCCCGTCAACTTCCAAGGCAACCACATCCTCGAATCCGACGGCGGCAGCAGTCGCGGAGACTGATTTAGATAAGTTCTACATTACTGGTCCCCTCATTAAAATCGATAGCATTAATAATAATAGTTGTAATTTAAATGCTTTGATGGACACCGGAAGTCCAGTATCCTTTATCGGATTAGACAACTTTAATAAAATTTTTGGTAACTTGCAAGTTCAGTTAGAAAAAGTCGAGCGGAAATTTAATGCGCTACCGAAAACGCCTATTAACGTGCTCGGTAAAATTAATTCTAAAATTATATTCAAGGATTTTCCAAATCGCACTTTTAATATCACTTTTCATGTGGTTTGCTCAGATTTTTCGGATTTAGACGTATTAATCGGACGTGATTTTTTGGAAGATCACGATCTAACATCGATTTTCCGACCGGCGAAATCAGATGCAAAATTATTTACACAACTTTTGCTAGAAACCGACGTTTGTTATACAGATGTTACCCCCGAGTCAATAGTTGAAGAGTGTGAGATAGATTTTGGCCCCAATGAAAAACAGCGTTTAAAAGATGTATCACAATGTTTAAATGCATGTGTAGACTTCGTTGACGACGATTACTTTGTAACGATGCACTTGAAAGATGACTCTCCTTATGCTTACGCTCCCCGAAAATTCGCATTAAAGGAAAGAGAGCAAATTCGAGAGATCACCGACGACTTATTAACGCGCGGTATAAAGCGGAGTACGTCTCCTTATTGCGCAAGAATTGTACCAATAAGAAAAAAAACGGTAATTTACGTTTATGTGTCGATCTCCGACCGTTAAACTCACGTGTAGTGAAACAAAAATATCCCTTTCCAATTATAGAGGATTGTCTTGCGCGATTGAGCGATAAATTAATTTTTATGTTAGATTTAAAAGATGGATTTCATCAGATAAAGGTCCACCCGGATCACACTAAATATTTCGCGTTCGCAACACCCGACGGACAGTTTGAGTATGTGCGTCTTCCGTTTGGTTTTTCGGAATCTCCGGCGGAGTTCCAAAAAAGAGTTGTCCAGATATTACAACCATTTATTCGGGAAGACAAAATTCTGGTACATATCAATGATATTCTTATACCATCGCGCTCATTAGACGAAAATTTGATCATCTTAAAGGAAGTATTATTAACGCTCCGAAAGTACGGATTCGAATTAAACTTGTCTAAGTGTTGTTTTTTGAAAAAGAAGATCGAATTCCTAGGATATATTCTATCTCATAATTGCATAACGATAAGCGATCGCCATACAGAAGCGGTGAAAAATTTCCCTGTATCTAAAAATATTCATCAATTACAACGGTTCCTCGGGCTAGCAAACTACTTTCGTAAATTTATACAAGATTACGCGCAAAAAGCCAAACCGTTGCATAATCTTCTCACGAAAAACGTAGAATTTCAATTCGATGAAATTTGTGTTAAGGCGTTCGAGACTTTAAAGAAAGCGTTAACGGCGCACCCGGTATTACAGCTGTACAACCCCGCCGCGCCGACAGAACTCCACACTGACGCGAGTTCCCAAGGACTAGGCGCGATCCTGTTGCAAAAGCAATCAAATTCGAAATGGGCACCCGTTGCATTTTACAGCCAGGCGACGAATAAAGCCGAGGCACGGTATCATTCGTTCGAGTTAGAAATGCTCGCCATGGTACGAGCAATTGAGAGATTTCATATTTATTTGTACGGAATAAAGTTCACGGTTATAACTGATTGTAACGCATTGGTCTACGTGATAAATAAAGCTAATGTAAACCCGCGAATCGCGAGATGGACACTCATGCTACAAAACTATGACTTCAAAGTAGAAGATAGACCCGGCAAACGCATGGCGCATGTAGACGCTCTCAGTCGCCAAATTTGTTACGTAGAAATTCTCCCCTTGGAGAGAGAGCTAGAGTTTAGACAATTACAAGATAACCGTATTAAAGAAATAGCAGCCAAATTAGAATACGAAGATAACAGTAAATTTCATTTGATCGATGGATTAGTGTATAAAAAAGGCGAAGATCGCGATCGTTTTATAATTCCCGAATCAATGATAAATAACATTATTCGTGTGTATCATGACGATATGGCGCATTGCGGCTTTAACAAAACGTACGAAGGAATTCATGGCTCGTATTGGTTTCCGTCGATGCGGAAAAGAATCCGCGAATACATAGATAATTGTATAACATGCTTGTTCGCAAATTCATCAGCTGATCGTTTTGAAGGCGAATCACAAATCGATAATTCTTCCCCCACCTATCCATTCGAGATTTTACACGCCGATCATTTTGGTCCATTACAACAATCTGAAAAACGGATTCAAATACATTTTCGTTGTCATAGACGCGTTTACGCGATATACCTGGTTATTTGCAACGAAGACAACCAATTCTCGGGAAGTGTGTGAAAATCTAAAGTTTCTATTCAACATCTTTGGCAAGCCCGCTAAGATAATTACTGATCGCGGCACCGCATTTACCTCTGCGGAATTTGCAGAATTCTTAAGAAATTTTGAAGTTAAATTAACGAAAGTTGCGGTTGCGTCCCCCTGGGCGAACGGAATGGTTGAACGAGTTAATCGATATCTAAAATCAAGTTTAACAAAAATAATCGAATCAGCGGACGATTGGGAAAATAAACTCGGCGCTATACAATACGCGGTGAACAATACCTATCACTCGTCAATAAGGACGTCCCTGACGAAATTGCTTTTAGGATACGATCAATGTTGGCATAATGACAAAAACTTGAAGAGATATATAGACTGTTTGATACAAGTAAATACAGATGTCGAGGAACAAAGGGATCAGGTACGCGAAACTGCCTTTCAGGTTAATACGAAATTGAGAGAATACAATCGAAAGTATTATGATAGTCGTCATAAGAAACCCACAGAATACAAAGAAGGTGACCTAGTGTTAATACGAGATTTGCAAGCGAAAATAGGGAAGAGCAATAAACTCAAACCCAGTTACAAAGGCCCCTACATGATCGCGAAAACATTAAGCAAAAACCGATACGTCGTCAAAGACATTCCAGGGTTTAATATTACACAAAAGCCATATAAATCGATCTTATCCCCCGATAAATTAAAACATTGGATTAAACCTATCGAGAAAGAAGAAACATAAAGAATCATGTTTACTATAAATTGCGTTTCCTTAGATTAATTAGTTATTTAATTTAGAATTATTATGAAATATAGCGTAAATATATGTCAGAAATTTGTAGGCATTCCTTATTTTTATTTTGTTGTCGCGTCAAACCAAAGACTTAGTTATTCATCGAAGTTAATAATAAGTTAGAAAATTAAATATCCTTAATTTAGTTTTGTTAAACAACAGAGGTAGCTTAAAAAGAGAGAAAAAAAAAAGAAATGTATTATCTACCTGCTAATGTATTTTTCCTTTTTAGATATAAGAACTTTTGTACAACGGCAATTGGCAATTGGCAATGTTCGGGACGAACACTGAACTCAGGATGGACGAAGCTGTAAGGATTTCGGAGATCGCGCCCTTTAAGATGGCAGCAGGCGGACCGTGTGGAATTTTCCACCCAGAATTCGGCCCCACCATCGTTTAACGCGCTGCTGGTCTCTCGCGCTCCGAAATGAATTTGAGAAGCAGTCGCTCTCCGGAACGCTCTCCGAGTAGTCGCGAAATTATTTCGAGTTCTCTCTTGTACAGGCTTGGTGCCTTTTGCGTAATTTTTCTTTAACTACTTGTGCCTTACGGCTTGGTCTATCGGTTCAGATTTATAGTTACATTATACCGTAAATCTTCGTTGTGAACAAACTTAAACATTGTGAGAAATAAATAAACCAAACTTTTCTACATTTAATTCGCAAGTCTTTCAATTGTTACATTTGATACTGCGATTAGGTTATGTACATTAATTTCTCCAACTGAAATCAGTTCGTATTCAAATTTCACGTTTATCGGTTATTTTTAATGGTTAAATACTTTTTACTTTGTCACTTACCTATTTCATTTCCTGAATAACAAAAATAAATTAAAATTTAATCAGATATGATTGAGCCTTTATATTGGATGTGTTCTGTGTTTCACGCTTCTTAACTGCTTAATTAAACGAATCTAAACTTTGTAGTGTCAAATTATGTAGGAACAAATGTATTATGTTACAAGATATTGTTTTTACAATTTATAACAATTAGAATTTTACTTGTAGAGTTAATATTTTAATGTTGGTATAAATTATATATACAGGGTGTCCGATAATTATTGACACACCCGAAGTGTGAAGGTAGATTGACTCAAACTGAGAAGAAAAGTCCTATACCGTTTTGCAAAATTCGTAATAATTATTGAGTTATTAATTAAAATGTCTGAGCGAATAAGCGCGTAGAAAGCGGTAGGCCGGACCCGGTAAGCATGTAAAATGGCTTACTTATAAATGTCTCCTAGCAACGTCTGACAGCGAGAGGTGGAATCACGCCGCTCGCCGCTCGCCCGCTCGCCGCTCGCTGCGTGATTCCACCTCTCGCTGTCAGACGTTGCTAGGAGACATTTATAAGTAAGCCATTTTACATGCTTACCGGGTCCGGCCTACCGCTTTCTACGCGCTTATTCGCTCAGACATTTTAATTAATAACTCAATAATTATTACGAATTTTGCAAAACGGTATAGGACTTTTCTTCTCAGTTTGAGTCAATCTACCTTCACACTTCGGGTGTGTCAATAATTATCGGACACCCTGTATAGTAGCTAACTTCACATACTCGACTATAACGCTATCTAGAGTCATCAAAGTACAACTATTTTTGTTCGAGGACTTGAATCGAGATTTCGGACCGATTTCTAGTATCGTGGACACAAGGGTTTAGTTGGTGTTTTATAAATCGTGTTTATTTGCGTCATTAAATTTTGTAGATATTCGGCTTCTCTTTTTGCAACGTTATCCAGATTGATGCAGGTGTTTCTTCGGTAATGATTTTGAAATTTTACCGTGTTGCATGTAGTTTCGGTTTGTTGTCTGTACCTTTTTACTTGTTCGTAACGCTGGTTTATTTTGGTTCCCTAACAGCACATGATATCATTCGAATATTCTATATTCATACTGTGAATATACGTAATATACGCAATATACTCAGAACATTCTTATAACATTTCTTGTAGTATATTATTTCTCCTATATTCTCAGGATATACGTTTAATATCTCTTACAGTATATTATTTCTCGTATATTCTCGTATATTCTCAGAATATACTTTTGAGTTACGCAGAGGATGTGTATAGCAATGCCATTTTGGATACGTAATTTTCGGTAGTGCCGAATACTCGCAGATGTGACTAATCGCAGGTAATCCTTTTTATTTCTTTTAAAATACATCAAACATAAAAAATATTTCTGCATAAAAGATATTTGTCATATTTTTTATTTATACTTGATAGTTTACGATAAAATACGTTATTATTCCCAGTAAACGCTAGATATTCCTAGAATATTCATAAAATGTTCCTAAGATCCAAAATTAACATCCCAAGAATATTCCAAAACATTCCGGAATATTTACAGAATGTACAAGGAATATTCAGATTAGCGCGAAATGTCCCATTTTTTATCCATATTTTGAATGTTCCAGAAATATTCTCAGGACATACTTGAAAAACATTCGGAGTATATCCTACGTATATTCCACCATATATTCAGAATGATATATATTATATAGTAAAGTTTGTTTAAAAAAAACGGTTTTATAAATTATTTACATGGTATTCATTTATGAATATTGTTCATTTATTCAAAAATATATTTTAATACAGACAAGTAATAGCTGTGTGCAGTACACAAGAGATGCCACGAGACATCCGTCTTGTCCTGTAGTTAAGACTCTTTTTCTTCTTCTTAATTGTATATGACCCCGACACTGTGATATATGTTTTAAAAGTAGAAATACAAATCAGACAAAAAAACATAACGACTCAAATATGGCGGCTCCAAAATCCAAAAATAGCAAAAAAACAGCGTTTCTCTTATGTTGTGTTATTGTTTTCTGGAGTTAATGGAGTAATTGCTCAATGTTGATTGTTCAAAACGACTTGAAATTAGTTTATTTTCTCATTTTTACTCGATTATAAGATTAATTTCTTTTTGAGGAACTTTTCGCCTCATATCATTATTTATCAGAAAATAATTCTTAGCGTGACTTTCGTTGTTGTTCTACCTTTCATGCTTCACAACGAAGCTGTCAATATTATAGATCATAAATCGTCAAACATTGACAGACATCGACAGATGAAGCCTCTTTAGTCAGCAGACAACAACGAAAGTCACCCTACAAAACAAACTTTGATAGTCTCGACAAATTTGGACCTTTCCAGAAAAAACTGCCTATATTAACTCGCCCGCCGCACAAATCCGGGCAGATCGCTTTTATACTCGCAGCCTTTCGCAGTTAAATTCGTCTCAGCTTTTCTCAGCTTTTCTAGAAGTCGCTTGCTTCTCAAAGCCCGAACGTTCGCGCTCGCGAATCGTACTATCGGTTAATTGCAATAATTAACCAGTTATAGACCTCTGTAAATAATCTTGTATATATTTCAATTTAATTTTATTGCATAATAAAGTTGTGATTGTCTACCTTACATGCGGAAAGATATCATTTTGTGCCGTCTAACAAACATTGCTGGTCCTTCGAGCCAGATATCGCTTGTATCCGAAATTGCTGTGAAGTGCGTGACATCCTCGCGCGTAGTGGAGTACGTGACCTCTTCGTGTGCAGTGAGTACTCTCAGTTTCTTGTGCGTGTTCCTCGTCGTCGGCCAAGTCGCCTCTTCAGTCAATCACGATGAGTATGGACGCCGACGCTCTCCTGCGAAGTCAGCAGGAACTTCAGGGTCGCATAGCACGCACCTACGAAAATTTAAAGAAATCAGGCGCTTCAAAGATCACGGCGGGCGCGGTGGATTCGAGACTAAAGGCATTGGAGGCCAATTGGACCAAGTTCGAGGACAACCTACGAGGCGCTCCGCACCATGTATTGGAAGGCGGTGTGCGACCACGATTACATAAAAAAGATTTCTTCGGACTCGTCGAAGAGAGCTTCCTAACTCAACGAGGTACTCTCCTGGACCTTGCGCTGTCGCTGAAGAACCCGGTGGAGCAAACTGAGCCCGCAAAAGCAGGAGCTCCCCAGCCGCGGCGGACTCTGCCACGCATCTAACTGCCGAGCTTCTCCGGGAAGTACGAGGAGTGGCCTGCCTTCCGGGACCTCTTCCGGTCGCTCATTACGCAGGATCCTTCCGTGTCAGGAGTAGAGCGTCTTCACTACCTGAGGACGAGTGTGAAAGGAGAAGCGGAGCAGCTGATTCGTAACTTGTCAACAACGGGTGATAACTTCGACCGGGCATGGTCCATGCTGGCGGATCACTACGAGAATAAGCGGCTGCTGGTAAGGTCCTGTTTCTCCACCTTTACGGCAATACCTAGAATGAAAAACGAATCAGCCGCGGATCTTAAGCATATCTTTCACGGAATGCTGAGTACTGTGGGGACATTGGAGGGCATCGGACGCCCCATTTCGGATTGCACCGATCTACTTGTGCATCTCGTCGTGGAGATGCTCGACCCGCGCTCGCGGCGGGAATGGGAAACCTCGGTCAGTGACACGTCCGAGCCACCATCCTACGCAGCTCTGAAGACGTTTCTGGAGCGTCGGATGCGGACGTTGGAAGCCCTTCAACCCGCAAACACAGCCTCACGATCCGCTAGATCGCATCTTGCGCAGAAGACGACGAAGAAGAGCGGACGGTGTGCGATGTGTCAGGGTGACCACTACATCTTATTCTGCGGCGATTTCCAAAAGAAGCAGCCGAAAGAAAAGAAGGAGTTCGCCGAGGCCAAGCAGCTCTCAACTGCTTCGAGAAACACCAGCTGACTGAATGCCAGTCCAAGAAAAACTGCGCTGTGTGCAACGCGCGGCATCATTCTTCGACGCACGACGCCTACGCGCCCCCGGGGAGCCCGTAGATCTTCCACACTTCACGTCCAACGCCAAACAGACGACCGAGCAACGGTGCTTCTCGCCACGGCCCGCGTCGACATCGCCGACAGGTGGGGGACCAAGTTCAGTGTGCGCGCCTTGATAGATTCCGGATCAGAGGTCTCCCTGATCACAGAGGCCTTGGCGCAACGCCTCAGACTCTCGCGCAGCACTGCCTCCGTGACGATCCTCGGGATCGGAGGACAGCGCGCAGTATCAGCCAACGGCAGGGTTAAGGTGCATCTGTCATCAAAGACGACGGACTTCACGATGAATATCACAGCACTGGTGCTGCCGCGGATCTCTGCCTATGGCGCCCGAGTGAAGACGGCGGGCGGTGAATGGCCTCACGTACGCGATCTGCCACTGGCGGATCCGGAGTTCCAGGCCGCTGACCCGGTGGAACTTCTTCTGGGAGCAGATGCGTTCTTCCAAATAATTGAAGACGGACTGCGGAAGGGCGGACCGCGCGCACCAATCGCACAGAGGACGACGCTAGAGTGGATCCTCTCAGGTGTCGTCGACGGAGTCAAGGATGGAGCACCAGCACTGGCACATCAGTGCACCGTGGACGAGAATCTCTCAGCATTAGTTAGCCGGTTTTGGGAGCAGGAGGAGCCTCCGCACACCCCACTTCCACTCACCGAGGACGAGCAGCGCTGCGAGGACCTCTTCGTGGACACCCACACCAGGACACCGGAGGGGAGATACGTGGTGCGGCTTTCAGTGACGCCCACCTTACCGGCACTGGTCGACACCAGACGAGCCTCTCTTCGCCTGCTGCGCTGCATGGAGCGGCGATTCACGGTGGACCAGGTGTTACAGCGCCTATACAAGGCCTTCATGGCCGAGTATCAGGAGCTTCGCCACATGTCTCTTGCAGGGCCTGCGACGGACGACTGGAAGGCACTGTGTTACCTTCCCCACCACGGGGTCCTGAAGACGACGGGCACCACCACGAAGATCCGAGTGGTCTTCAACGGCTCCTCACGCTTGCCCTCCGGTGAGTCCCTCAACGGGCACCTGCTACCGGGCCCGAATCTTTTGCCAGCCTTGCCGGACGTGCTCCTACGATGGCGAGTACATCGATTCGCGATGGTGGCGGACATCGAAAAGATGTACCGCCAAATCCTTGTACATCCCGGAGATCGTGACCTGCAACGCATAGTATGGAGATCGAACGAGAGCGAGACTGTGCAAGAATATAACCTCAATACGGTTACTTACGGCTTGGCGTGCGCTCCGTTTCTCGTCATCCGGACTCTCAGGCAGCTGGCTTCGGACGAAGAGAGGCGGTATCCGCAGGGCGCCGCCGTGCTGCGACGGGATACCTACGTCGACGACATCCTGACTGGCGCCAACACCCTTCAGGAAGCGTGTACCGTTCAGCAACAGCTAACACACCTGTGTGAAGCAGGAGGATTCCCGCTAAAAAAATAAGCGGCAAACACAGATGCACTGCTGGAGAGCGTCCCACTGGAGCACCGGCAGCAGAATCAACCACCCACTTGGGACCAGGATCCGGAACACTCCACGTTGGGACTTCAGTGGCACCCGAGAGAAGACTCCTTCTCCTTCAAAGTCACGCCGACAGAAGCGGGACAAAGAGATTTGTGTTGTCTCAGACGGCGCGGCTGTTCGACCCGCTAGGATGGCTCGCCCCGGTGATAATAAAGGCCAAGATAATTATCCAATCTATGTGGCAGCACCTCGACTGGGACGAGCCCGTGACATTTGGTGACGAGCAGGCGTGGCTGCGGATCCAGGAGGAGCTCCCCGTACTCGGAGAGATGCGCGTACCTCGCTGGCTTCACACAAAACAAGGAGGCATGGGTGTGGAGCTGCACGGCTTTGCAGACGCGTCCGAGCGCGCATACGCGGCGGTCGTCTACGCGAGAGTACGCCTCGACGAAATCAGCAGCGAGCCGCTCCTGCTGACGGCTAAAACTAAAGTCGCGCCAATTCGCCAGGTGTCCCTGCCACGGTTGGAACTCTGCGCCACGGCTCTCTTGACCTAATTGGTGAGTCACGTTCAGAGGACGATGGAGCTGGCCGACGCCCCGACGCACCTATGGTCAGATTCCACCGTGGCCCTCGCATGGATCCGCGGTCATCCATCAAAATGGAAGACCTTCGTGGCCAACCGAGTCGCCGACATCCAGCGTACACTCCCGGCCGCACGCTGGCATCACGTTCCAAGCCAGGACAACCCCGCGGACTGCGCAACACGGGGGCTCTCACCCAAGGAGTTGTTAGGCCACCCGCTATGGTGGCAGGGTCTGTCATAACTCAACGATCGTACCCACTGGCCTCTACGCGGGACGCCCGCCGCCAAAGAGGACGAGCTGCCAGAACAACGCGCCCACATCTTCGTCGCCACCGGTGAACCCGAGGAAACAGCAGGATTGCTGTTGCAGCGTTACTCGGCACTCTACCGTCTGCTCCGCATCACTGCCTGGTGTCTTCGATGGCTCGGCGCGATACGAGCCCGACAACCATCCTCTGTTGCAGGTTCTACGTTAAGCACACAGGAGTTGGAAAGAGCGCGTCGAACATGGATCCGACGAGTGCAAGCGGCATGGTACACCACAGAACTCAAGGCCATGGCAAAGAATCGACCGCTTGCTGACCGCAGCCCGCTCCTCCGATTGGCTACGTTCCTCGACGACGACCGGCTACTGAGAGTGGGCGGACGGCTGAAGTACTCTCTGTTGAGCCCTGACGAGAGACACCCGGTGATTCTGCTAGCAGCCTCTCACTTCACCGCACTGGTCATCGACGCCTGTCATCGAGGGACGATGCACGGCGCGGTGCAGCTCACTCTTGGAACGCTGCGGCAGCGGTATTGGATTCCAGGCGGGCGAGCGGCGGTCAAGCAGCACGTACATCGGTGCGTGAAGTGCGTGCGATGGCGGGCGGCATCTCCAAAGACGGCAATGGGGAACTTGCCACGACCTCGAGTCACAGCCTCAAGACCCTTCACCCACACGGGGGTCGACTACGCGGGACCAATCCAGTTGCGGACGACAAAGGGGCGCGGCCACCGGGCATACAAAGCGTTCCTGGCCATCTTTGTGTGCTTCAGCATCAAGGCTGTCCACCTGGAAGTGGTCTCTGAGTACAGCACCGACGCGTTCCTCGCAGCGTTCCGTCGCTTCGTATCGCGCAGAGGGCTGTGCCAAGCCCTCTACAGCGACCGAGGGACGAACTTCGTAGGCGCCGACTCGCAGTTACGTGCCTTCTTCCAGAACGCGGTCAGGGGCGACGCGCATCTGGCCAGCCTGCTCAGCAACGACGGAGTCCAGTGGCACTTTAACCCGCCAGCCGCCCCGCACTTTGGAGGTCTTTGGGAGGCCGCCGTAAAATCAGTAAAGCACCACCTGAAAAGAGTAATCGGTGAGTCGACTCTAACTTTCGAAGAGATGAGCACGGTTTTAGCACAGATCGAGGCGTGTCTCAACTCGAGACCTATCCTCGCACTCACCGACGATCCCGACGATGTGAACGCACTGACGCCTGGCCACTTCCTGGTCGGGACAGCCTTGAACGCCGTGCCTGAACCCTCGCTGGTGGAGGAACCAGCTGGCCGTCTCTCGCGATGGCAATACCTCCAGCAGATGCGCGACCATTTCTGGCAGCGGTGGTCACGCGAGTATCTGCACACCCTCGCTGCACGACCAAAGTGGTGGAGAACGGATGCTGCGCCTCGCATCGGCGATCTCTGCATCATGCGCAGCGAACAAACTCCGCCAGGCAAGTGGCCGTTGGCCCGCATCACGGCCCTCCATCCCGGCGACGACGGGGAAGTGCGAGTCGTAACGATGCGAACCGCAACCACTACCCTAAAGAGGCCGATGGCGAAAATCGTCCTCCTCCCGACGGCCGCCTCAGACCCCCAGGACACCAGGGGCTGACCGCGTGGTCAGTGCAGCATCGCCCGCCACCGCTGATGAGACTCTTTACATGTTGTCTCCCCCTTTTGTTCTTTTGATCAATCTCTTATATTATTGTCAACCACATGCGAAAATAGAATATGTAAACAAGTGTAAACAAATCATAACCTCACCTGTCATCGGTCCATTCCACCTCATGCACGCTCTCAATACTCACGCTTGTGAAGCAGAACCCACACCATCTTCATTAACCACGCACATGTCACTTACTCACACAACTGCATCTGCATCCTCTTCATGAACTCCACGCACATTATGCAACTCACGAAATCACACATACAATCGACATAACGCCAACGCGAGACACTCACGGTAATCGCGCGGCCTCGCACGTACTCATGCGCCATCACGAGCCACAGCGCTAGCGCTACCAGTTTCGCTAGCAGCCGCTAGCGAGGCGGGCGGCATGTTCAAAACGACTTGAAATTAGTTCATTTTCTCATTTTTACTCGATTATAAGATTAATTTCTTTTCGAGGAACTTTTCGCCTCATATCATTATTTATCAGAAAATAATTCTTAGCGTGACTTTCGTTGTTGTTCTACCTTTCATGCTTCACAACAAAGCTGTCAATATTATAGATCATAAATTGTCAAACATTGACAGACATCGACAGATGAAGCCTCTTTAGTCAGCAGACAACAACGAAAGTCACCCTACAAAACAAACTTTGATAGTCTCGACAAATTTGGACCTTTCCAGAAAAAAACTGCCTATATTAACTCGCCCGCCGCACAAATCCGGGCAGATCGCTTTTATACTCGCAGCCTTTCGCAGTTAAATTCGTCTCAGCTTTTCTCAGCTTTTCTAGAAGTCGCTTGCTTCTCAAAGCCCGAACGTTCGCGCTCGCGAATCGTACTATCGGTTAATTGCAATAATTAACCAGTTATAGACCTCTGTAAATAATCTTGTATATATTTCAATTTAATTTTATTACATAATAAAGTTGTGATTGTCTACAATACGTGCGGAAAGATATAATTTTGTGCCGTCTAACAAACATTGATTAATTTTTTTATTTTCGAAATTTCTTAATTTTCTAAAATTTTTATCTTAAAATCACTATTATGCAGAAACAAACTTGAACTTAATTTTAATCATGTCAATGTCTCTTCTTGATTGAAATATATGCATAACTAACTTAAAATATCCCTAATTGTTGAAACATATTTTTTGGCTTTTATGACTTTTATTACAAAACGCTTGTCTTAATTATATATTGTCTATCCTACTATTTACAACTATGTACATCGTCTTTGTCCTCGACATTCTTTTCTGTTGTCTTAGGGCCAATTTCACCAAATCCGGTTAGGTGAACCGACGGTTAATGGTGGCCAATAGACATACTTTGTCATATCAGAAAGGTCATACTTAATCTCAAATTTCAGTTGGAAGCCAGCACGGACATCAGTATTATATACCGGAAATACTTAAAGGTTTTATTACATAGTGTTTTATATATAACAAAATGGATGATATTATAAACTTTTTATTTTTCATAAAGCTGACTATAATCTACTAAATATCTAATATTAAAATATTAACATCTAATATTATTTTCGCATATGTTTAACTCTCTTTTATTGCTAATTGCCCAAAATGTAATCTACAAGCCATTGAAGGCACATTTATCGATAAAAGAGGGTTGAGAATATAAGTAAAAGTAATATTAGATGTTAGATTGTGTAATGTAATTACAATGTTTTAAATAAATCGCTTAAAATGAATTAGAAACACCAAATAGAAATAACATGTTTTAGAAACAGAATAAAATGCAAGGACAAAAAAATTTTAATGACGCAGAAAAAGAATCTTTATTGGATTTAATATTTTGGTAATTATGCATAAAGGGGGCCTCCTCTCCGATTTGGTTTATTTTTAAATATGTTGTAGGGGGGGTCTTCCCGAGTAATTTCATATATATATAATGGTCGGACTCAAATAGTTTCGGAGATATAAACTGAAAAAGGTTAAAAATAAAAAATAGCAAAAATGAAAACCCCCGTAGGGGGGGCGGAACCCACTGCGTCCACGCATATACTTTACAACGCAAAGCGAGGTGTACCCTACAATTCTTGTGTGGATTGGAAAGTGTATGCGTGGATGCAGTGGGTTCCGCCCCCCCCCCTACGGGGGGGCTCTACTTCCGGAAGATATAACCTAACCCAAACCTATTTCTGATTTAAAACTAAAATTTGGTTTGGGTTAAGCTTTCTCTGTCCACTGAAGCAACACACACACGCACGCGCGCGCGCGCGCGCACACACACACACACACACCGAAGGGGGGTGCGGGTGGGGGGCCGAAGGCCCCCCGCACCCCCCTCGATGGGTGGAACTCGCTTCGCGTGGAATGTTGCAAACTTATGTGAATTATTTTTTATTTTTTTTTCAGCTTGTATCTCCGAAACTATTTGAGCCCGACCCTTATATATATATATGAAATTACTCGGGAAGACCCCCCCTACAACATATTTTAAAATAAAGCAAATCGGAGAGGAGGCCCCTTTTATGCATAATTACCAATATTTTTACAACGTGATGTTATCGAAAACAAAGAAAGTGACCGTTCAATGATTTTGAAAAAAGATGCAGCATGGACTGACATTACTAAAAAATATAATGCAAATACAACAAATGTACGATCGGAAAAATCCTTACGTTACTGTTGGGATAATATGAAGAAAACAACAAGGAAATATTGTGCAGCTTTTAAATGTGAAACTTATAAGACAGGTATTAATTTATTATTAGGAATTTAAATATAATAACGTTTTAAATTATTATTACATTTGTAGGTGGAGGAGTAGCAAATGTATGGCAAAATCCTTTGTTGAAGCGTGTAAATGAAGTGATGGGTGAGATAGCAATATATGGATTGGTGAATTCTTTTGATTCTGATGCCATCGATAACAAAGAAAATATTGAACATGAAATTCTTGAGAAAGATGATGAAAATGATCCAGAGGAAGTATTTTCAGTAAGTTATATTCTTTTTTGTTACTGTAATATTTAGTAAGTTACATTAGATTGCTCTGCTCAATAAGAAATATTAATTTCGCAAAGATTAAATATTTGTTTTAATTTTGTAGTGTCTAATAAAGAATAAAGAAATCAATAACTGGAAGTCTTAGGATCCAGACAAATTAAAATCACAAGTAAGTCCTCCATTGAAAGATGAAGATGATATGCAAACGTCATCATCGGATAGTACATGTAAGAAAAGAAAATATAGCAATCAGTATCCAAAGAAAACATTGGATGAAGTAAAGACTGAGCTAGCAAGTACTCTGAAAGTAAATGCAGAGGAGAAAAATGATTATGAGAAACAAGTATTAAAAGCAAAATTAGAGAAAGAAAAGCTTAAAATCGAAATATTAAAAATACTTATTAAAGAAGAAAAAGGAACAAAAGAAGTAATAGAAGAAAAAAAAGCAATTTTTACGTTATAAGTCAAATGTTACAAACATAATTTCGCAGTATTACTAATATTTTATTGTTAACTTCATAATTATAAGTTTTATTTTATAAAATTATATAAGACTGTTAATCATTTAGAAATAGTCCTTTAAATGCAAAGCACTGTGGAAGCTTATTATAGTCAGTACATGAATCTGGAAAATTATCTAATAGGTGATATAATTTATTTTTAAACGTGAAACGACATTAAGTTGGTTTTTTATTTATTTTTAATTTGTTTTTATATTTACATTCAAATATCCTTGAAATACATAAGCATGTCCATACTTAATGCTGATGACTTTGGACGCATTCGTAGCATTTGAAAATAGATTAATAGCATTTGAAGGGTCTTATTTATTAAATAATGGAAAAATGAAACTTTTGTTATTTTTTATATAAAAATGTTATATTTGTGTTATAAGTGTTATAGGTGAAATATGTCAATTTAATTTTATTTTATAAGTTCTATGCATATAAGAAGGAAAAGATATACGTTTCTTGTTTACTTCATGCACATTAGGATGGTCCTTAGCATATACCTATAAAAAATAAATTTTATATTTCTATAAGTCTCACCCCCTATTTTTTTTCCTTTTGGGTTAGTAAGTAACTGGTAAAAATTTTGTAAATTTTTTTTAACCCTAACACGTGCCCCAAGAAGGGCGAAAATTTTAAATAAATTTGTTAATTTCTAAATTTTCACAATAACACTTTTATTAATTTTGTTTTAAATTTAAAATAAAATTAAGGAGTACATAGGAGTACATAGTACCGACCGAAAAAGTCGTCGAGAGCAAAGGGCTAGAATTTTCTCTGCGCGCCCTGCGCTTCCTATCGTGACTCCTACGTGTTGGCGAGCTATTTAAAACTCTGTTTTAGTATATATTTGGTATTATTTACGTGCATAATATCGTATTTAATAGTTTTATAGTGTGTATGAGTTATTTGTGGAAAAATAGTAATTTTTTATATAAATAACGACGTTCACAGTCTCTGGGGCACCAGTTATAATTATGCGAATGACCCGAATATTTTCTGGCGTTAGTTTTAGGTAAGTTGGAAAACACTTAGGGGGTGAGACCTTTAAAAAAACGAAGTTGAAAAATAAGGACCACTCTAATGCACATGATGAAAATAAGTACAAAATATTAGTATATATGTTACTTCTCTGTATTTTATATGTACAATGCAAATTGTAAGTACAAAATGTATGCATAAAGTTTTAAAAATACAAAATAAAACAAAATTCGATGAATAAAAACAAACTTACCCAGATAGCAAAATATATGCATTCTGAGTTCATATTGTACTCATATTTCTTATAAACATGATGACAAAAATAAACACAGATGCGGGCTCATATGCTGCTCAGAATGCAAACATATTATGACCTAATTCAGATAGAAAAATATATTGTGAGTATTGTACTCACATTTCTTACAAACATGATGATGACAAAAATAGACACAGATATAAGTTCATATGAGAAGATTCAGAACGTGGACATGCATTTTATATTAGGTATATAATCGAACATAAAGTTGCTAATTAAATAAATAAAATAAATTATAGGTAAGCATATTTAACTTATAAAACTCGCAATTTAATTTATATAGAAATTTGCTTCAAGTAGACAATAAATGGATTTTCTCGTTTTTCTCTATTTTCTCTATAGATATTCTCATTTATCTGCCTAATTTTAAATAATTTATTTAATATTTTGAATCCCTGAGAATGTATTACACACAAATTAAACTGACAAAAAGATATATACTTTAAAATTTATGTTAAAACCGTTCTTTGTAGGCTTTATATATGTATATTTTATGGCGAGAATACGAGTTTGCTAAGAGCGGTTTCGCCGCGTAGCGGCAAGCGAAGAAACACGAAAATGCTGAACGTACAAAATTTATTGTTAGTGTAATGTGAGGATAATTGTGGAAGGATTGTTTCAGTGACTAAACGCGATGTATGCTTCGTAAATAATAAGACTTTATTATGACGCTCTCTGTTTAGCTGCTGCAATGAGACTGGACATGCTCGTGTGCTAGCCAACCGTATGGGCTTACGCGCATGCGCTTATGATGCGACACTAGGCTGAACAAAGAAAATAACTATACCGACTTTCGGTTGAACATAGGCGTAACAAACTGCTTTAACACTTTCTCCGTTTGTACGCTTTGTGAATGCTTAAATTATGACATAGTTTACTTTGTGAATACTTAAGCTACAACACAGTTTCTTAAATTTTTCTTTGGCAAGAGCTTTTGTAAAAATATCCGTTTTTTGAATATCTGTAGGTATATATTCAACTTCTATTTCTTTGGCCTCGACTTTTTCTCGAATGTAATGAAATCGGATATCAATGTGCTTGGTACGCTTGTGATATTCTGGATTTCTCACTAATTTTATTGCACTTTGGTTGTCTATATATATTACAGTAGCATTTGCACATGGATATCCGACTTCTTTTAATAGATTTCTTAACCAAATCGCTTCTTTAGCAGCCGACGCTGCCGCAACATATTCTGATTCAGTCGTACTTAAAGTTACTAAGTTCTGTCTTTGTGAAGACCAGGTTACGGGACCATTGCACAACATAAATGCATATCCCGTAGTTGATCTCCGAGTTTCGACATCTTCGGCGTAATCTGCGACCGAAAAACCTGTTAAATGCAACTTGCTTTCGCTCGCTCGATATTCTATTCAATGATTCGCTGTACCTACCAGATATGCAAATATTTTCTTCACTGCTCGCCAGTGATTCTCGTTATAATTGTTTAAGTATTTACTTAACACATTAACCGCAAACGCTATATCTGGACGGGACACTGTGGATAAGAATATCAACGACCCAATTGCTTCCCGATATGGTACATATGGCTTATTATCATCCTCGCTCGCGGGATACAGTGTGATATGCGGATCGAGAGGTATACTAACCGCTTTTGCATCAATCTTTTTAAATTTCGTAAGTATTTTCTTTACATATGCGCCTTGATGAATGAAAACTGACTTATTCGACCTATCGCGCTCAATTTGTATGCCTACGAATACTTTCGCGTCCCCAACAGTGATTCTAAACTCGCTTCTAAGACGATTAGTTGCATACTGGAGAATTCTTTGAGATTTTGCCGCGATCAACCCATCATCCACGAAAAGCGCAAGATATACAATCGTATCCTCATAATTTCCGACGAAAATACACTTGTCTGCTTCGGTTTCCTTGAAATTAAAATGTCTTAAAAGACTACAGAATTTTTTGTTCCAACATCTTGGAGCCTGTTCCAGTCCATACAATGACTTTGTTAACTGACATACAACACTTTTCCGTGCACTCTCACTGGATTCTTCCCCGACATCAACACCCTCTGGTACCTCCATGAAGATCCTCTCTTCAAGCTCGCCATACAAAAAGGCAGTCTGCACGTCAAACTATGTTAGCTCGAGGTCATCTTGGGCTGCTATGGCGAGAAGTACTCGCAGTGAGTCATACCGCACGACGGGTGCGAAGGTTTCGGTAAAATCAATGCCTTCTGTTTGCTTGAAACCTCTGGCACACAGTCGTGCCTTGAATCTGTGTACTCGTCCCTCGGTGTCCTCCAGAATCTTAAAAACCCACTTGGAGCCTATTGTTCTCATTTCGGGCGTCCTTTTTACTATCTTCCAGGTCTGATTGTCTTGGTGAGCTCGTAACTCTTCTTGGATTGCTTTCTCCCAATGAGAAGCATCGTTTCCACTTATCGCTTAATTATACGAGGTAGGTACTATGTATTCGGCTATATTGGACTCATACCTCAGAGGTCGCTTAATAGTTGTACGATCTCGCAGTGTGTGCTCCGGTACGACAGGTTCCGTACTTTTCTCTGGGCTTGATTTTTTCGATTCTTCTTCGGCACTCTGGAATGTCTCGTCTTCCTCGTCCTCTTCCACGTCTTGTTGAGCGTCCTCGTTTTCAGTTTGCTTAAATTTCACTTCGTATTCCACCGAGTCACTCGTCGGCAACACTGTTCTATTAAGTTGTTCGTGAAACGTTACATCGCGCGAAATGGACACTCGTTTTGTCACTGGGTCGTACAACCGGTAATTTGCTGAGTCTCCTTGGTATCCAACTAGTAGCATTTTTTTTTGCACGTGCATCAAACTTCTTTGTAAACTGTTTGGGAATGTGCATAAAAGCCTCGGACCCGAATATGCGTAAATGTTCAAGATTCGGTTTCTTTTTGAACCACTTTGTACGGTGTTGTACTCTCACTGACACTCGATGGTTTTTTTTTGCGCTGTGGAAACCTCATGGTACCACTCACCCCTCGGGTAGGGGATGAGGGTTATGTGGGATTCCTTGTCCCCCATCATCGATCCACGTGTGGATCGACGACGGGGTCCAAGACCTACCTCACTAAAACCACAGCGGGTGCCTCCGCTGGCGCTTATGGGGATGGCAAGGAACTGCCGAGCATGACTTCTTGCTATACACTCGATGGTCCTGCTCTATTTAGTAGATACACTGCTGTATTTACAGCCTCTGCTCATAGGCTTTTCGGAAGATCCTTGGCATCAACGTGCGCGCACTCTCAACAATCGTCCTGTTGTCTCGTTCGGCTTTTCCGTTTTGTTCGGGCGTGTACGGCGCGGTATTTTCTTTTCGTATACCTCGAGACACTAAATATTTGTCCATCTGCTCATTACTGAACTCGCGACCGTTGTCCGACCGCAACGTTTTAATCGGTCGCCCGAACTTATTCTCTATCTCTTTTTCGAACTTTTTAAAGCACTCAAAGACGTCTGATTTATGTTTCATAAAGTAGACATAACGGAAGTTCGTCGCGTCGTCTTTGAATGTGAGAAAGAATCTCATCCCGCCAAGAGAGTCTTCCGACATAGGTCCGCACACGTCGGTATGTATGAACTCGCCCGGTTTAGTCGCGACTTTCTCGCGATTCTTCTTGAACGGTTGTCGATGAGACTTTCCGAACTGACAGGAGTCACAAAAAAATTTACTTTTATCCGTTAATTTAGTTCCTTTTACGAGTCCCTTTTCCACCAACTCGCGTAATTTTCGCTCGTTTATATGTCCGAGACGTTCGTGCCATACACGTAGATTTGTCGTGGTCACGTTCACTTCGCTCACCTCACACGATCGCGTTACTACTCGAAATAACATGCGGTATATCTCGTTTTCTTGTTTTATTCCCGTTGCGATACATTTGTTATTATTTGTGATCAACACTTGTTTGTTCTTGAAATGCACTTCGAACCCATTCGTTGTACATTTTCCGACCGAAAAAAGATTCTTCTTCATCTCTGGTACGTAGATGACATTTTTAATTTGCGCTTCTCGCCATGCACCATCCACGAATTTTTCGATAAGGATTGTTCCTTCGCCGACGACATCATATTTTTTATTGTCGCCCAACGATACCGAATCTCCTCTATTGGTCACTTCGAACTTGTTGAACCACTCTCGTCGATACGTGATATGTTTGGAGGCCCCGCTGTCGGTAATCCAGACATCGCTGAGATCGGCACTCAGTATTTGCCTCCCTGCTTTATCGACTGCCGATTCTTCCTCTTTTGAGCACTTGTTGCTAGTCTTCCCAAAAGCCTCGACGACGAACGCGCAATCTCGCGTCTCACGTGACTCGCTATCGTCTCGCGTTTTCTTTTCACTTCTATTGTTCTTGCACTCGCGCGCGAAGTGCCCCTTTTTACCGCACTTGAAACACTCGATGTCTTTTCTTAACTTACGTGATTTATTCTTATCTTTCGCGCCAGTCTCGACTTTTCTTCCCGCACTTCTCGTTTTTCCGACTGCTGCTAATGCACTTGCATTATCACTTTCGTCATTCAGTCGAGCTTCCTCTCTGATGAGTCTTTCTTGCAGGTTTTCTACTGTTTGTCTATCTTGATCGACACTATCCCACGCTGTACGGAATGTTCCGTATTTTGGTGACAAGCTCGCGAGAATCCTCGCCATTATGGTCACATCGGTCACTGTTTCACCCATGTCTATTAATTGTGCGGCCATATTCTGCACTCTTGACACGTGTTGTACTACCGAGTTTCCCGGGGACATACGGTATTCGTGAAACTTTTGTGTTATCATGAGCTTGTTCGAAGCTGACCTTTGCTCATGAATGCGACAGAGCTTCTCCCACATATCATTCGCAGTCTCGCATTCCAGCAACGGTTCGAGTTGTGCAAATTCTAGCGACGTTGAAATAACGTGCATCGCTTTCGCGTTCTCGCGTATCCACGCTTTCGCTGCCGCGCACTGCGTGTGGTCCGGCATTTTTCGCGTGCCGTCTACCACGTCTTTTATTCCGTACGCTGTAAACAGCATCTTTAGCTGGAATTTCCATCCCTGGAAATTCTTTCCGTCGAATTTCGGGATATTCCGCGTCGAGATTTCTTCGGACATCGCGAACACGAATCACTTGTTCGAACACTACTGGCACAAAGAAAACGTACAGCCCAAGATGGCTGCTTCGTTACGACCACGTGTCTCGCGACCGTTTTCGATTACCGGCACTTTCCGCTTCCACAATTATCACTCAGGTAGGGTGACTGGGCCCATAACCTGTTAGTGTAATGTGAGGATAATTGTGGAAGGATTGTTTCAGTGACTAAACGCGATGTATGCTTCGTAAATAATAAGACTTTATTATGACGCTCTCTGTTTAGCTGCTGCAATGAGACTGGACATGCTCGTGTGCTAGCCAACCGTATGGGCTTACGCGCATACGCTTATGATGCGACACTAGGCTGAACAAAGAAAATAACTATACCGACTTTCGGTTGAACATAGGCGTAACAAACTGCTTTAACATTTATAATACATAATAATTAATTATTGCAATCAGCACATGATTATCATGAATTTACAAGATAACATCAATATGTGAGCTCACATTTTTTCTCATGTGCACGTTAACTTGTGCTCATGATATGTATCATCATAATATGATTACGAAACATACATCATATTTCGATAAATATCAGAAGATCATGACGTGATGAAATCTGATCATCAGGCATTTCTATCTGGGTATTTATCATTTAAAGTACAATTAATGAGTTTCCATTAGGTAAAAACGTTTGCCTCATATCAATCGACTTTACATATTCTTGAGTTGAGATTCTTCACACACCTATCGTGTTGTCTTCAAGCATTTCACAAGTTTTAAATTAACCTGTTATTAATATAAAAAAAAAACGTTATTATATGGTATTAAAGTACATATTTTTCTGATTAACTTTTATATATGTATATCACTATTACTTATTAAAATATTCCACTATTGTACATCGTACATCAGTGACATTTCTATTATCTATGTTTTGCATTAATGCAATAGCATTATTATATGTTTCGGGATTAGTTCTAACTTTCTCTTTATCCTGTTGGATAATGTTGTGTAAAACTGCCGTTGCAACAATAATAGGAAGCATTTTCTCAGGTGTATGAAAACGCGTTCCAATGGACAAAACTGAAAATCTCTTCCAAATAGCAAAAAAACGTTCAATTTTTGAGCGTGTTCTAATTTGGGCTTCATTATAGAGGTGTTCTGCAGCTGTTGTCGAATATTACAATGGACACATAATATGGTAAGTTTGGATATCCGGAATCTGCTTTTACACTATCACTACAATTACACTATCACCGAATGTGTCTGCTTCAAACAAAATTTTTATCCTTGAATGATCGAAAATGGTAGAATCATGCGTAGATCCTGGCCAACGTGCTACAATATCTATAATTTCTAATCTTGCATTAATGATAACTTGTACGTTAATGGAAAACCAGCCTTTTCTATTACGATATAGTTCACTCTCTTTTCCACCTACAATACAGGAAAAGTTATGTAATAAAAGAATGTGTTTATATACTACTGAAATTCTACTTACCACATGATTGTATTTTTATGTAAGTGCAATCCATACAGCCAATGATGCGAATAAATTTGGCAGTGTGATAAAATTCCTCCTCATTTCGACGAATTTCTTCTGGTAATGTTGGAAGTTTTATGAACTCCCTTAACGCAGCAATAACACAAGATACGCGATAAACAATTCTCTGAGCACTTGATGTACTAATTCCACAAAAATCTCCAATAGTTTGCAAAAAGGATCCTGTTGCATAGAATCGTAGGGCAACTAACAATTGTATGATAGGTGGAATAGCATCGTTACTGTTAGGAAATATGAAAAAAGATTAAAATATCGTAGGAAAAAAATTGTTTATATTAATGTTTTGTATATAATTTTGCTATTATGCCTGTTGTTAATATGTTAATATGTTGCCGATAATTAACTGAGTAATTCTTGTGTTAAGAATGCCGGCCTTCGAAAGGCAACGAGTTGTATTCGATCCACTCTCCGCCGTGGATAAAGGATAAAAGAAGTCACTCTGTTTGTTTCAGGATCATTGTCACAGTATACATTCTTTATTACACAAACCCGCGTTTTACAATACTTTCTCTCTAATAACGATGTCGCGTATAACGACGAAAGCGAACGAGACGATCTCTCAAAAATATCATGCGTCTATCTTTCATCAAAGGTCTATCTTTCATCAAATTCGAGGGCTCACTGCTCGGTCCGGGTAAGTCAGCCGGGCGTACTTGCTACGTGAGATCGACACGTCGATTGGTAATTGGCCCGCGGAATACCGTACGGGGTCGCGAACCAATAAATAGCGCATTCCGTTCCGTGCGAGAAGATCCGTAATATGACAAACATATCCTTCTCCTTGTCGCGCAGGCTCTCCGGGAGCCACGTGTCGATCACGCAGGAAATTTCGAGAAGTTAATGCTCAAAACCGTAACACCTGTATTTATATTATATATATATATATATATATATATATATATATATATGTATATATATATTAGGGTGGTCCTTATTTTTCGACTTTCGAATTTTTTCCGCGGCACCCCCCAGAATGTTTCCAATCTACAAAAAAATAATCCCTGCCAAATTTCAGCTTCATCGGACAACGGGAACCCGTGCCCCGTGCCCCCGGCTCGTTAAACATTTGAGTACCCTTGTATTAAACTTTCTACACTATCAACATTGGTTTTTAAAGCGTATTTTCCACAAAAATCGGCCTAGAGGACTTTCCTTTTTTTTAATATGTGTGTCTTGCTTTTCTGCACCGTTTGAGACTTTATACGTCTCATTTAAACAATTAGGTGAATTGTTAATGACTAAAAAATATAAATAATAAAAAGTTATTGCATTTATTGTTTGAGCTGGAAAAAATGATATATGGGCTACAAAAGTTGTAATAGCATGTTTGGAGGACAAAATGAGTTTAAAACATGATGAATTTCATGTTTTTATTAATAAAGCGATTTTTTAAATTTAACATTACATAATAATTAATAATTTTATTATAATCGTAATTGTTAGTCATTGGCACCACCTTGAATAATTCCAAAAAAACCTTGTTGAACAAAAGACTGCAGACTTTACTTCTGAGTTTAAGAGTTAACAGTGGAATTTTTCCTGTTCGATATTATGTGCAAAATTTTTGGCAATGACTTTGAGAATTAATTTCTTTATCCGTTTGCGTTTACTATTTTGTATATAATAAACGCGACGACAACGGAAAATTAGTTGGTCACGCACAAGAGACATATCATTATTACAATTTGGACATTTTCGTACACTCTGAAGTACTTTATGATTACATAAAAAATCAAGAAGTAGATTAGAATCGCGGCAAATACTTAGAAATTCGTGTAGTTTCATTATTGTTCACGTTCCGAAACCTTTACACACTGTGACGATCCCTAAGTAAATGACGAATGTTCTTCGTCGAAAATTTATGAAGGATTCAAACGTAAACAAACCAGTTGAGTCACTTTGAAAACATAAATAAACAGGCTATACCACATGAGTTTGCAACATTTCACGCGAAGCGAGTTCCACCCATCGAGGGGCGGGGGGATGCGGGTGGGGGGCCAAAGGCCTCCCGCACCCCTTCTTCGGTGTGTGTGTGTGTGTGTGTGCGCGCGCGCGCGCGCGCGCTTTCTGTCCACTGAACCAACACACACACACACACCGAAGGGGGGGTGCGGGGGGCCTTCGGCCTCCCACCAGCATCTCCATCGATGGGTGGAACTCGCTTCGCGTGGAATGTTGCAAACTCATGTGGATTATTTTTTATTTTTCTTTTTTCAGCTTGTATCTCCGAAACTATTTGAGTCCGACCCTTATATATATATATATATATGAAATTACTCTGCAAGACCCCCCCCCCTACAACATATTTAAAAATAAACAAAATCGGAGAGGAGACCCCTTTTATGCATAAATACCGATCTTTTCTTTTGTTTTGTAAATTATTTTTCCTTTCTTGCTGTATTTTCTTGTAGATTCTTTTTTGTATCTACACGCTGACTCATCAGATTCTTCCGAAGAATCATCCCTGTAAGAAAGTCTTCTTTTCTTTGTCTCCCTTTTATTGTTTATTATTGTATTTTTGTTAATAATATACCTTAGTTCTCTTGGTATATTTTCGATTTTCTTGATTTTAATTTTACATTGTTTAGTGTTACCTCTTTTTGTTTTGGGTTGTGAATTGTTTTGCGGAGGAATATTTTCTTTGTCTTCTGTGTTTATCGTTCCCTCTTCCATTGTTGTCGTTGTTGGTATTTATTGTTTTTCAATACTTGGTAGGTCTACTTGTATTGTTTGTTCTTTTGTTGTAACTATATTTTCTTCTTCTTCTTCAGATTCTTCGTTTGGATCATCATCGTCTTCGTAAGATGTCTCCATGCATTGTTCATTGTCTTGGTCTTTTTCAGGTTTTTTTCTTTCTCACGTTTTCTGGATTGTCTTGTCTTTGTTGCTGTGAGCATTTTCTAATGTCTTCAAAATATGTTGGGTTTGTATTTGTGTCCTTGTAGTGCCACATTTCTTTTGCCAATAAAGATGTAATCGTTCTAGTAATATCGTCTCCTTTAATTTCATAAGAAATTAAAGTTGTTTTATTCTCCGTCTCTTCCAGTTGAACATCGTATTGGATAGATGCATTGGACCGTTGCTATTGTACTACCATCTTCGTTCTTCAACATAAATTTATTCATCACACGGGTGGTATCGCTTTCGATATGGTAGATTTGTTTTAGAAGATTCACCGTGTCCTCTTCATTGTCCGATTCATTGTGTGAATCTGGCACGGTTTTAAGCACTTGTATTAATTTTTGCAGTTTCTTTATTCGTGCTTTTCTTCTTTTTTCTACCTATAACGTCTTTTTCTTTGTCTTTAACATTTCGCGTATTTGATATTTAAGTTCGCGTTCTTGTACAACTAGGTTGTCCACATACTCATTTTTCACAATGTCTCGTTCCATTGTCTCCATTAGCACTTTCTCGTACTTTGTCTTTTTGTCTTTGTCTTTGTCGACACTCTCGCGGTCAGCGACGGAATGGTACTGCAAGGCTGCCAGATTTCAGACGCAACAGCATGCTTAGTGGAGGGGGTAGGCTGGGTAGGGGAGGGGGTAACGTCTGTGTGCGCTCGACGCTCGGCCGGTTACGGTCGGCTTCGACCGCTC
>OZ020549.1:10130731-10407731 GCA_963971435.1 Lasius platythorax | reverse complement strand
ATTAAATTTTAATTTATTTTTGTTATTCAGGAAATGAAATAGGTAAGTGACAAAGTAAAAAGTATTTAACCATTAAAAATAACCGATAAACGTGAAATTTGAATACGAACTGATTTCAGTTGGAGAAATTAATGTACATAACCTAATCGCAGTATCAAATGTAACAATTGAAAGACTTGCGAATTAAATGTAGAAAAGTTTGGTTTATTTATTTCTCACAATGTTTAAGTTTGTTCACAACGAAGATTTACGGTATAATGTAACTATAAATCTGAACCGATAGACCAAGCCGTAAGGCACAAGTAGTTAAAGAAAAATTACGCAAAAGGCACGAAGCCTGTACAAGAGAGAACTCGAAATAATTTCGCGACTACTCGGAGAGCGTTCCGGAGAGCGACTGCTTCTCAAATTCATTTCGGAGCGCGAGAGACCAGCAGCGCGTTAAACGATGGTGGGGCCGAATTCTGGGTGGAAAATTCCACACGGTCCGCCTGCTGCCATCTTAAAGGGCGCGATCTCCGAAATCCTTACAGCTTCGTCCATCCTGAGTTCAGTGTTCGTCCCGAACATTGCCAATTGCCAATTGCCGTTGTACAAAAGTTCTTATATCTAAAAAGGAAAAATACATTAGCAGGTAGATAATACATTTCTTTTTTTTTTCTCTCTTTTTAAGCTACCTCTGTTGTTTAACAAAACTAAATTAAGGATATTTAATTTTCTAACTTATTATTAACTTCGATGAATAACTAAGTCTTTGGTTTGACGCGACAACAAAATAAAAATAAGGAATGCCTACAAATTTCTGACATATATTTACGCTATATTTCATAATAATTCTAAATTAAATAACTAATTAATCTAAGGAAACGCAATTTATAGTAAACATGATTCTTTATGTTTCTTCTTTCTCGATAGGTTTAATCCAATGTTTTAATTTATCGGGGGATAAGATCGATTTATATGGCTTTTGTGTAATATTAAACCCTGGAATGTCTTTGACGACGTATCGGTTTTTGCTTAATGTTTTCGCGATCATGTAGGGGCCTTTGTAACTGGGTTTGAGTTTATTGCTCTTCCCTATTTTCGCTTGCAAATCTCGTATTAACACTAGGTCACCTTCTTTGTATTCTGTGGGTTTCTTATGACGACTATCATAATACTTTCGATTGTATTCTCTCAATTTCGTATTAACCTGAAAGGCAGTTTCGCGTACCTGATCCCTTTGTTCCTCGACATCTGTATTTACTTGTATCAAACAGTCTATATATCTCTTCAAGTTTTTGTCATTATGCCAACATTGATCGTATCCTAAAAGCAATTTCGTCAGGGACGTCCTTATTGACGAGTGATAGGTATTGTTCACCGCGTATTGTATAGCGCCGAGTTTATTTTCCCAATCGTCCGCTGATTCGATTATTTTTGTTAAACTTGATTTTAGATATCGATTAACTCGTTCAACCATTCCGTTCGCCCAGGGGGACGCAACCGCAACTTTCGTTAATTTAACTTCAAAATTTCTTAAGAATTCTGCAAATTCCGCAGAGGTAAATGCGGTGCCGCGATCAGTAATTATCTTAGCGGGCTTGCCAAAGATGTTGAATAGAAACTTTAGATTTTCACACACTTCCCGAGAATTGGTTGTCTTCGTTGCAAATAACCAGGTATATCGCGTAAACGCGTCTATGACAACGAAAATGTATTTGAATCCGTTTTTCAGATTGTTGTAATGGACCAAAATGATCGGCGTGTAAAATCTCGAATGGATAGGTGGGGGAAGAATTATCGATTTGTGATTCGCCTTCAAAACGATCAGCTGATGAATTTGCGAACAAGCATGTTATACAATTATCTATGTATTCGCGGATTCTTTTCCGCATCGACGGAAACCAATACGAGCCATGAATTCCTTCGTACGTTTTGTTAAAGCCGCAATGCGCCATATCGTCATGATACACACGAATAATGTTATTTATCATTGATTCGGGAATTATAAAACGATCGCGATCTTCGCCTTTTTTATACACTAATCCATCGATCAAATGAAATTTACTGTTATCTTCGTATTCTAATTTGGCTGCTATTTCTTTAATACGGTTATCTTGTAATTGTCTAAACTCTAGCTCTCTCTCCAAGGGGAGAATTTCTACGTAACAAATTTGGCGACTGAGAGCGTCTACATGCGCCATGCGTTTGCCGGGTCTATCTTCTACTTTGAAGTCATAGTTTTGTAGCATGAGTGTCCATCTCGCGATTCGCGGGTTTACATTAGCTTTATTTATCACGTAGACCAATGCGTTACAATCAGTTATAACCGTGAACTTTATTCCGTACAAATAAATATGAAATCTCTCAATTGCTCGTACCATGGCGAGCATTTCTAACTCGAACGAATGATACCGTGCCTCGGCTTTATTCGTCGCCTGGCTGTAAAATGCAACGGGTGCCCATTTCGAATTTGATTGCTTTTGCAACAGGATCGCGCCTAGTCCTTGGGAACTCGCGTCAGTGTGGAGTTCTGTCGGCGCGGCGGGGTTGTACAGCTGTAATACCGGGTGCGCCGTTAACGCTTTCTTTAAAGTCTCGAACGCCTTAACACAAATTTCATCGAATTGAAATTCTACGTTTTTCGTGAGAAGATTATGCAACGGTTTGGCTTTTTGCGCGTAATCTTGTATAAATTTACGAAAGTAGTTTGCTAGCCCGAGGAACCGTTGTAATTGATGAATATTTTTAGATACAGGGAAATTTTTCACCGCTTCTGTATGGCGATCGCTTATCGTTATGCAATTATGAGATAGAATATATCCTAGGAATTCGATCTTCTTTTTCAAAAAACAACACTTAGACAAGTTTAATTCGAATCCGTACTTTCGGAGCGTTAATAATACTTCCTTTAAGATGATCAAATTTTCGTCTAATGAGCGCGATGGTATAAGAATATCATTGATATGTACCAGAATTTTGTCTTCCCGAATAAATGGTTGTAATATCTGGACAACTCTTTTTTGGAACTCCGCCGGAGATTCCGAAAAACCAAACGGAAGACGCACATACTCAAACTGTCCGTCGGGTGTTGCGAACGCGAAATATTTAGTGTGATCCGGGTGGACCTTTATCTGATGAAATCCATCTTTTAAATCTAACATAAAAATTAATTTATCGCTCAATCGCGCAAGACAATCCTCTATAATTGGAAAGGGATATTTTTGTTTCACTACACGTGAGTTTAACGGTCGGAGATCGACACATAAACGTAAATTACCGTTTTTTTTCTTATTGGTACAATTCTTGCGCAATAAGGAGACGTACTCCGCTTTATACCGCGCGTTAATAAGTCGTCGGTGATCTCTCGAATTTGCTCTCTTTCCTTTAATGCGAATTTTCGGGGAGCGTAAGCATAAGGAGAGTCATCTTTCAAGTGCATCGTTACAAAGTAATCGTCGTCAACGAAGTCTACACATGCATTTAAACATTGTGATACATCTTTTAAACGCTGTTTTTCATTGGGGCCAAAATCTATCTCACACTCTTCAACTATTGACTCGGGGGTAACATCTGTATAACAAACGTCGGTTTCTAGCAAAAGTTGTGTAAATAATTTTGCATCTGATTTCGCCGGTCGGAAAATCAATGTTAGATCGTGATCTTCCAAAAAATCACGTCCGATTAATACGTCTAAATCCGAAAAATCTGAGCAAACCACATGAAAAGTGATATTAAAAGTGCGATTTGGAAAATCCTTGAATATAATTTTAGAATTAATTTTACCGAGCACGTTAATAGGCGTTTTCGGTAGCGCATTAAATTTCCGCTCGACTTTTTCTAACTGAACTTGCAAGTTACCAAAAATTTTATTAAAGTTGTCTAATCCGATAAAGGATACTGGACTTCCGGTGTCCATCAAAGCATTTAAATTACAACTATTATTATTAATGCTATCGATTTTAATGAGGGGACCAGTAATGTAGAACTTATCTAAATCAGTCTCCGCGACTGCTGCCGCCGTCGGATTCGAGGATGTGGTTGCCTTGGAAGTTGACGGGGATGACGTCGCGGTTGCCGTCGCCGTTGGGATTGTCCCGATTGCGCACATTACGGATCGGACACAGCGATATTTCCCGATCGGACACAGTCCCGATCGGACACAATCCCGATCGGACACAGTCCCGATCGGACACAGTCCCGATCGTACACAGTCCCGATCGGACACATACAGTTGCATTCGGACACAGTCCCGATCGGACACAGGCCCGGGTGCGGGAGGGGGGCCTTCGGCCCCCCTCGCACCCCCATAGGCACCATACTATTGGCGGGGTGGGTGCGGGAGGGGAGGCCGAAGGCCCCCTTGCACCCCCCCCCGTGTGTGTGTGTGTGTGTGTGTGTGTGTGTGTGTGTGTGTGCGCACGCCTGTGACCGATCGGGCCTGTGTCCGAAGGCAACTGTATGTGTCCGATCGAAAATATGTCCGATCGGGACTGTGTCCGATCGGGACTGTGTCCGATCGGGACTGTGTCCGATCGGGCACCTCCACTAAGCCAGCAAGACCAAACAAGCAGAATTAAACTAGACCTATTGCATTATTTAGTACCCATTTTGTACTAATTTGTACCATTAATAATAATTTTGTACCTTGTGCTATTAAAAAAAAAACCGTGGTGCTGCTACCTTTAATATTTAGCTAGCAGGACCATTAAAAAAAAAGAGAAAAAAGAAAATAAAAGACAGAAATGCAAAGGACTGAATTTGTACTAATTTGTACCATCCATAAAAACTTAATATTTTGATCCATTCTACTCAAAACAACCCCTAATTAAACTCAGCCTTATTAAACTCAAGAGTAAAGTAGCCCTTTCCATGAGCAGAATCAATCGCTACTTGTACATTCGATTCGGGATAATTTGTACCACGAAAATATAGAGTTTGAGATTTTGTACCCCCGCCGTTCGTTCGGAAACTACCCCCGATCCTTATTAAGCACAAGGGTAAAGTAGCCCTTTCCACGAGCAGAATCAATCGCTACTTGTACATTCGATTCGGGATGATTTGTACCACGAAAATATAGAGTTTGAGATTTTGTACCCCCGCCGTTCGTTCGGAAACTACCTCCGATCCTTATTAAGCACAAGAGTAAAGTAGCCCTTTCCACGAGCAGAATCAATCGCTACTTGTACATTCGATTCGGGATAATTTGTACCACGAAAATATAGAATTTGAGATTTTGTACCCCCGCCGTTCGTTCGGAAACTACCCCCGATCCTTATTAAGCACAAGGGTAAAGTAGCCCTTTCCACGAGCAGAATCAATCGCTACTTGTACATTCGATTCGGGATGATTTGTACCACGAAAATATAGAGTTTGAGATTTTGTACCCCCGCCGTTCGTTCGGAAACTACCCCCGATCCTTATTAAGCACAAGAGTAAAGTAGCCCTTTCCACGAGCAGAATCAATCGCTACTTGTACATTCGATTCGGGATAATTTGTACCACGAAAATATAGAGTTTGAGATTTTGTACCCCCGCCGTTCGTTCGGAAACTACCCCCGATCCTTATTAAGCACAAGAGTAAAGTAGCCCTTTCCACGAGCAGAATCAATCGCTACTTGTACATTCGATTCGGGATAATTTGTACCACGAAAATATAGAGTTTGAGATTTTGTACCCCCGCCGTTCGTTCGGAAACTACACCCGATCCTTATTAAGCTCAAGAGTAAAGTAGCCCTTTACACGGGCAGAATCAATCGCTACTTGTACATTCGATTCGGGATAATTTGTACCACGAAAATATAGAGTTTGAGATTTTGTACCCCCGCCGTTCGTTCGGAAACCACCCCCGATCCTTATTAAGCACAAGGGTAAAGTAGCCCTTTCCACGAGCAGAATCAATCGCTACTTGTACATTCGATTCGGGATAATTTACAGCACGAAAATATAGAGTTTGAGAATTTGTACCCCCGCCGTTCGTTCGGAAACTACCCCCGATCCTTATTAAGCACAAGGGTAAAGTAGCCCTTTCCACGAGCAGAATCAATCGCTACTTGTACATTCGATTCGGGATAATTTGCAGCACGAAAATATAGAGTTTGAGAATTTGTATCTTTGCCGTTTCTCTAGAAATTACCTTCGATCTTTGAATAATAGGATGTGTATTATTTAAGTATTTTTGTATAATTTACCCTTGCGTCAATCTTTTAATAAATTACGATTGAGTAATGCATAGTTGAAGATCTAAAAAATATTTTCTATATTCGACGCTAACAATATTTATTAAAGGAGAGGAAAAATATTAACTGAAAATATTAACTGTAACACAATGTTTTAATACAGAACAAAATCACATGTTTTAGTAATATAAACTTAGAAGAAATTATTAACAAAATATATTTAATATATATTAAATAAAACAAAGTTCAGGATCTTATCTTTAATGCTTATCTTTCTTTAGCATAAATTAATAATGCTGGTATTATTCTAGCATTTTCTTTGATGTGTCTTTCTTTTTTTTCTAAGTCATTATATTCTACCCATGTTCCCGCTCTTAAGCAGACTGCTGCATAGTGCCCCATTTGCACGTTTCTGGTTGCTATAGGTCTCTTATACGACACGATGCCAATTAATTTGTACGTTTTTTTATTTAGAGGATTTATACAGCATCGACTAATGTCAGTCATCTTTACGTCACTAACTGCTGTACTTGTGGTAAATATTTCAAATAGAATAATATCTCCTGGAAAAGAAACGAAAATAATTTAATGAGTGAAATGAGGTAATTTGCCGATAATTGGAAAATTGGAATGAAATAATTATTTGTTTCACACACATTTATGTTAAAAGATGAGTAGAAGATGAGAAAAATGTAAATTACTTGCCTGTTTCACATAGCATTGTTTTTTCCAACCCAATACAGCCTTCTGTACAACAAGGATGTTCTCCTTCCAGAATAACGCTTTCTTTGACAACTTCGTCAAAATTTATGCTGTCTGCAATTTTTATTTCTTCAATTTGCACCACAGATAATTTTTTATGTCGTGGCGGACAACCAATGTTGCACTGAGATGTCTCCTTAAAACTCGGGGTTTCTTTCAATAATATACCAGCTAGATAACCGACATTAGTTTCACAATCGACATATTTGCCTCCACCGATGTCGGATACCGGAAAAATATCGGATAGAATTTGCGCGCGCAATTTGTAAACGTAACGGCTAATTCCATTTTTCACCACATGAACAATTAATTTAAACAAGGAATTTGTTTCTCCAGTTTCTTCCATATATTGAGAAATGTTTTGTAAATCATGTCCTGCTGCAAATAATATTTGACAAATGCTATCAAACGCACATGTATTAACGACAGTATAATTGTCATTTCGGATATTTAATGACTTTAAAGATAGATCATTGCCATTCTTCATAATCTGTATTTTGGGAGCTTTCTTGCAAGTAAAGGCATCAATTATTTTATGAGGATTTTTTCCCAGATATATACTATCATTTTTATTCACAACTTTTATTAGTCCACGGCAGTTCTCGATTTCGCGGCTTACCAAACTATCTTTCATATTTTGCATGTTTTCTGTGCACATAATACATATGAGTCATTCTTTTACAAACCGAACGGTTTTTGACCGACCCATTGCTAAATCGCTTCATAATTTTTTGACGTGTTCTAGATACAAAATGAGTGAACACGTGTATCGGGATTTTTTTTTTAATTTTTTTCGAAAAATATCGGGATTTTAAATTTTAACGCGATGCATTTCATGGTCATTTTCAAATCGCCGTATCTCCGGTAAATTTTAACGAAACAAAAAGGTTTTTTTTTTATTTTAAAGCTAAAAACATCAGTTTTCTCGTAAAATTGATGTCCCTGATGTAATTTGAAAAATCACTATTGTTTATAACAAATAAATTGTTTAAAGTTAGTTTAAACAACCGCTCGCCATAGATACGAAATTGTAAAAAATATCATTGAATTCCTCGTCAAATTTCCTAAAAGAAAAGTATTTTTCGAGAATGGACACTTTATTTTTACTATCCCAAATAAAATAAAACTTCCGCTGCGCGACGCCCCGCTGAGCCGTGCCGCGCCGCCGCCGCGCCGAACCGGGCCGGACCGGGCCGGGCCGATAGTGGGGAGTTAGCAATTCTCGTTTCATAATTATTTTTAATAATTATAATTATTTAATAATTATAATAATTATTATTTAATAATTATTATATAAATTATAATTATTTAATAATAATAATAATAATTATTATTATTATTAATTATTATTATTATAATAATTATTTAATAATTATTATAATTATAATTATTTAATATACAGTGGCGTGCAAAAGTTTCCGGCCAGAGACATTTCGTACTCTAATGTATTTAAAAAAAACCTAATGATTTTTTACCATTATGAGATGTGAGTATGAGATATAGAAAACAAAATAATATAGTAAAAGAATATTATTTATGTTCGTGAAAATATTTATTATTATAATTGTTATATTTACATGTGCAAAAGTTTCCGGCCACATAATATATTTGACGCAGTAGGACTTTAAAAAGTTGTTTACGAATAAGTATCGCGTTGAATGTTTACACTTAGTTCATAGGAAGTCGTCGAAGCATAAACATGGCTCGGAATACGCAAATCCAAATTCATGAGAGAGTAATTAAATTTTCAGAAGAAGCAAAGTCTTCTCGTGAGATTGCTTCACTATTATCGATAGGTAAATCAACCTTGAATGATATTATTGTTAAATATTGTTCTGGATATGGTTTAAAAGATCGTCCGCGTAGTGAAAGACCACGAAAAACATCTAAAAAATTAGATCGTATCATTAAATGCAAATCAACTGCGGATGTCAAGAAAACTGTTGTCGAAATTGCACGCGAACTAAAGGATGAAAACCTAGCCAATGTTAGCCGTAGTACTGTGACACGAAGACTACATGATGTGGGACTTTTTGGCTGTATAGGTATTAAAAAACCATTAATCAGTAAAAAGAATAAGAAGACCCGATTACAATTGGAGGAAGTGTATTCCTACACCGTGCTTTACAGTAGGAATTTGGTACCGAACGTCATTTCTCGTACCAATAGGACGTCGTACATGTTGTTTACTATCACTTCCAAAAAGATTAAATTTAGATTCGTCTGAGAAAGCTACTTTTTTCCAATCTTCGACTGTCCAATTTAGGTGATCTTTGGCAAATTGTAATCGGGTCTTCTTATTCTTTTTACTGATTAATGGTTTTTTAATACCTATACGGCCAAAAAGTCCCACATCATGTAGTCTTCGTGTCACAGTACTACGGCTAACATTGGCTAGGTTTTCATCCTTCAGCTCGCGTGCAATTTCGACAGCATTTTCTTGACATCCGCAGTTGAATTGCATTTAATGATACGATCTAATTTTTTAGATGTTTTTCGTGGTTTTCCACTACGCGGACGATCTTTTAAACCATATCCAGAAAGGTATTTAACAATAATATCATTCAAGGTTGATTTACCTATCGATAATAGTGAAGCAATCTCACGAGAAGTCTTTGCTTCTTCTGAAAATTTAATTACTCTCTCATGAATTTGGATTTGCGTATTCCGAGCCATGTTTATGCTTGGACGACTTCCTATGATCTAAGTGTAAACATTCAACGCGATACTATTCGTAAACAACTTTTTAAAGTCCTACTGCGTCAAATATATTATGTGGCCGGAAACTTTTGCACATGTAAATATAACAATTATAATAATAAATATTTTCACGAACATAAATAATATTCTTTTACTATATTATTTTGCTTCCTATAACTCATACTCACATCTCATAATGGTAAAAAATCATTAAGTTTTTTTTTAAATAAATTAGAGTACGAAATGTCTCTGGCCGGAAACTTTTGCACGCCACTGTATATTTAATAATTATTATAATTATAATTATTTAATAATTATTTTTAATAATTATTTTTAATAATTATTTTAATAATTATTTGCAATAATTATTTTTTCATTACCTTAATTATTGATCCAAAAACTAAATGCGTAACACTCTTTTAAAACAATTTATTAACTTCATATACGAATTATTGCAGTAAACGAAACTTATTTTAAATATATTTAAAGATAAAGATATTCTATATATAAAATCATTCAAAAATCCAAACGACAATAACTAAAAACCTTTAATTAATATATGTTTCTTTATAAAGCACTGAAAAAGTATGAGAGATATTAATAATTAATAATTGTTTCTTATTTCTTGACAAATATTGAAATTGACCAAATAGTATAACAAATCGTTATAGTATATATCACAGATAAAGCAAAAATGTTGGTGCGGTACTTGTCACGCGCCCGCCGGCCGGTTCGGCGCGGCGGCGGCGCGGCACGGCTCAGCGGGGCGTCGCGCAGCGGAAGTTTTATTTTATTTGGGATAGTAAAAATAAAGTGTCCATTCTCGAAAAATACTTTTCTTTTAGGAAATTTGACGAGGAATTCAATGGTATTTTTTACAATTTCGTATCTATGGCGAGCGGTTGTTTAAACAAACTTTAAACAATTTATTTGTTATAAACAATAGTGATTTTTCAAATTACATCAGGGACATCAATTTTACGAGAAAACTGATGTTTTTAGCTTTAAAATAAAAAAAAAATCTTTTTGTTTCGTTAAAATTTACCGGAGATACGGCGATTTGAAAGTGACCATGAAATGCATCGCGTTAAAATTTAAAATCCCGATATTTTTCGAAAAAAATTAAAAAAAAATCCCGATACACGTGTTCACTCATTTTGTATCTAGAACACGTCAAAAAATTATGAAGCGATTTAGCAATGGGTCAGTCAAAAACCGTTCGGTTTGTAAAAGAATGACTCATATGCGAAATTGACCATGACCCTCTTCAGCATCTTCATATGGTAGTGAGCATTGAGGCAATGCATGTACATACATTTGGCATAATTTACAAATATGCGCACCTGACGGTTTGTCATTATTTTTACATGCAGGACATGATTCATCTGGAGGCATAAAATTAATATTATTTTCTTTTACAGGTGTCAAAGTTAACAATATATCTTTCGCATCAGCAGATGATATTGTTATATTATTAGTGTCATTTTGTGCGTCAGCAATTTTAATTACACCACGCAAGTAATCTACATGTTTTTTAACGAAGGAATCAACGCGCAATAATGAACAATTTTTTAGTAATAATGATTTTAATTTATTGAATTCACTTTCGATCGTTGCACTGGAAGCAGGTACGCGACCATAACCGAATTCATCTCTGTAAATATTTGTCCAGAGCGGTAATGATCTAATATCAATTATTAGGCGTTTGACTATCTCTGGGAAATAATGCGGATTGACTCTGTCACCTGTATTTGAATTGATGGAGGATTTGACTTCATTTAGAATCTGTTTTCCCCACGTACTCCAGGAATTTTCGAATGGATTATTAATAAAGTTATCTGTTTCATCGTTTATTTTCTCAATTTCGGATATAGCACTGTTATTGTCATCGGTTTTGTGATTCTCTAAATCTATGCTACTTGCTATCATTAAATTTATTAATTTTACCCGCTCCAGATCGCATTGCGTTGGATAACCGCTCTGTAAATTTCCATCAGTTTCAGATAATGCTACCGTAAAAATGGATCTAACTATGTCTTTTGCATGCGTAATGCTTCTGCAGAGTATTAATTGTCCAATCGCGCCTAAATAAAAAATCTTTACTCTTTTATTTAAAGTTTTACATGTTTTGGAATATGATTTTATAAAATGTGCGACGTCAATTCTGATATAGCATTTGGGTAAATTGTTTCTAAATGCATCCGCATAATCGTCAATATTCAGATAGCCTGTGAATGCACGAATAATTGCGATTAGAAGCGCTCTGGACGAATCACATACTACTTCTTTAAGTATTGATGCACCAGAACGTAACCATTCTGCCAGCCAAAAATGAATGGAGTTAACATTGTGACTTTCACTAATCATTTGAAAAACTGAAAATTGTCCATTTTGGCAGTTGATAACGCATTGATACAAAAATATATGTTTTGAAAGTGACCCATCAGCTTTACATAGCTTTTTTACAATACTACTGGTCGCATCGACAAATATACAAGCATTATTTTCAATGGAATATCTTGTATAAACATGTAATTGATGATTTGTCCAATAGTGAACAAAAAATGGATCTAATCCAATATTATGAATTACATTATTCATAGAAGTAAATTTTAAAAGGACTAATGCTTTAAGAGGATCTGTGTGTATATAATTTTTTTTGTAGTTTCTGTTTTAGCTGCATGCAGAACGGCCGAACTGTATAAATGCTGAGGCTCCGGTTCTCCCTCTGACATCAACATGTGCGCTTTTTCAGCACGATACACATGAACTGCCTTTTGTTGTAATTCTTGGCCGACAATTGATCTCGTGGGATTCCTCAAATATCGTTTGCCGCAGTTTCCTCTTCCTTGTGTATACGTGCAATTTAATTTGATACAGTTACTAGATGAATCAACATCCTCTATGATACACCTTAATTTACTACCGCATCTGCAAGAACCTGAAGGAAAAATGTCGTCTTTGAATCTAAGTACATCTTCGTGAATAGAAAATTGAACATATAAAAACATATTTATATGTACTCTCTATGAAAATAATTGTATATGGTGTGACGTTGCCGTCCCGCGCGCGTCCGCCAAGTTCCTCCCTAATCGCGGCAGGCGAAAAACTAATGAGAACCGTGCCGCAGTCTCCAGAGAGGCGTTTTGGGTTATTGTTTTAATTTCGAGTCTCATCGATTTTTATTTTTATTTTTTTTATACGAGCGAATGAATACGGAGGCGATTGGGGCAGGAGCGAAAGGAGAGTCACGGCTACCGGCGAAGATTCCGGGGAGAACACGACAGGGTAACGAGCGTAAATCAAGAGCGGAGAACGCGACGCACGAGCCAAGCGGAAAAAGCGGAAGCAAGGCCCGTGGCATTTTTATCGGAAAGAAGGCAGCGAGGGAAACTCTACGATGGCCCTGTCGAACGGGCCTTACGAATATTTTCGGCGATATCGCGTGTACCTGCGCCCCCGACACGGCCTTGGAATTGGCGCTTACCGGCGTTGTCGCGTGCCGCCGCGTGCCGTCGCGTGATTGGCCGCGATAACACGCACCCCGCGTGCGCAGCATTAGGGAAGGCCCCGAGTCATCGATCCTGGATCGAGAGAATCCGGGAGACAGCCTGTCGCGAGACGTGTGATAGTGAGGACCTCGGCCTACCGTTATCGCATTGCTGTCCCGTGGTCAACCCTTGGAAAGGACGAGCCGTTGCCGCCTCGCAGAACCAGAGGAATAAGGTGCCGGTGAGGTTGCCCTCAACCAGATAAGCCACGTATAATCGCGTCCGGGATCGCGCCGCTCTGTCGTCGTCGTTGTAAGTTGGTGAATTTTTAGTGTTCGGACTATGCCCAGTAATTAATAAAGTTATTAGTGTCGCGGCCACGACGACAAGCGATCTCGATCCCGTGAGCCTGCAGAGCACAGGTCTCGTATATTAATGTGTTTTTGGTTAAGATTTCGCGGCCACAGTAACGAATTATCGTCGCTCTGGAGATTCGCGTCGCGATTCGGTAATTGTAAATAATTAAGCGTCGCGTTAGTCTGTCTGCGTATTTAATGTGTCTGTAAGCGAGTGATTAAGCGTCGCGTTCGAGGCGCGTGCATGCGTGAGTCGCCCGGTGTGAATGCATGTGAAGGAATTGCGTCACGCGGCCGCCTTTGTCAGCGTTTCAACCGCGTTTATTCGTCGCGGTTGTACCGGAAATTTCGCAACGATTTAACCCGGCCGGCGAGGCCTTGGGAATCGAAAATCGTCGTTGTAATGTGCCGTCGGGAAAGACCCGGCGTATGAGTTCTCGTCGTTGTAAGAATTTCCGAAATAGAGATCGGACATCCAGTCTCGTAGGCGAATCGTTACCACCGAACGTAGCGAGTATTAATTCCGCGTGTCGCGTTCTTGTTGTCTGTCCCGCGAATATTACTTTGTTTGTTTTTTTTTTGCTTATGTTAGAGTTAAGTTGTACATCGTTTGTCGGGTTTACCCTCGAATAACGCAATCTATTCCGTTCGCCTATTTTCAGATCCGAAACTATAACCTCGGTGATTTGCCGTCTTTATTAGAATATTATTTTTTTTGTCGTTCCACCTCTGATTCTGTATGCACGGGGCCTCGTCTATGGGCTCATTATTCTAATTATCTCCGCTTATCTTTCTCATAATACCTATCTTTCAACTACTTATTATTAATTATCTCTTTTATTTTATTTCGAATTAGCTCTATTTATCTCCGATTTATATTATTATCACACTATTAAGATTCTTCCGCGCGCATTTCATTTACTACTTTTTTTTTGTAATAAACCCGACTATATTTCTATTATTTATTGGCTTGCTTTTTTTTTGTGTGTGTCCGTCAGCGTCCGTATTTCTCGTTGTCTGTGAGTGTCGCCTCTTGCCAAATTTCGTGTCCCTTCAACTACTACCCTGCCTCTCTGCCGTTAGGCGAGCTAGCCCGCCCGTGACGAATCCGGATAATTAGAGTTCGCGTAATTTCGTGATCTCGCGAATTGACGCGTGAGAGACCGCGTCTGGCGCCCAATCTTCGGCTTTCGCGTGCGATATCCGGTTTTCAGCACGGCACGCGCGGAACTCCTATCAACCCGTTCCTTATCGGCGCGTTATCATTTTCCCCCTGATCCCTTCGCCCCTTTTTGTCGGCGACTTTTCCGCTCGACTCTCGCGTCCAACGAGGATACTCCCCGTCGTTGGCGCTAACGAAAAGATCCGCGCAACGACGAGAGCGGGACGGCAGTAAAGTCCGTCCATATCGGAGAAATAAAAGACGTCGCAATATATATATATATATATTTTTTTTTTTTAAGTAGAGCAAAACCACACATGTCTTTTCATTATCTCTTAACCTTTTAACTACGGTTGAATTTGAGAAGCTGCGCTATACCGCTCTACGGTAACTTTATTGCTAAATGCGCGTAATAGATAAGAACAACGGGAACAACGTTTGTAAATTCACACAATCATTTAAATCATTGAAGTAAGCGGTAAAGCTTTAAATTTATTAATTTTGAACTGAACATCACTCTAGCGTAACAATAATGTTTATAAAATTTTCAGAGTTTTATGATATCTTGCTATTTACAATAATCTTACCATTAATAACACCAGTTTTTGCATCTGCAGAAATATAGTGGTTTTTAAATTGAAATCCACATTTCATGCGCGTGGCTTCCCAAAATTTATCAGTCATTAATTCTTGCCATTTGCCAGGTTGAAGCACATTGCGTAAACGATAATATGTTTTTCCCTTTCCCTTTATTCGTCGCTTGTACACTTTTTCAATCAATAGATTCGTAAAGTCTTCTCTTAACAGGGAAATAATAAAACATTTTTCGTTGCAACTATCATCCAGCGAGCAACTTACGGACTTTTCATTCCACACTGAACCGTCACTCAATACAGTTTCGTTTGCGGAAACACATTTCTCACTGTATGAATCTTTGTTCAAAATTTCATTTTTTATGTTATAACGATTACACATTGTAAACACATATACATTGTTAATAGTCACTTTATTTTCTAGCTCTTGTGCTATTACGTTCCAAATATCATGCGTTTTCGAAATAATATTATTGTCGTTATTAATAATATTTTTATATTTTAATATCACTTCTTTTATTTTGGACGGATCAACTTTTCCCGGTCTGCCGCGTACTGGATTCATATTGAAAAAATACTTCTCCGTTAATACTGTCTCATGTGACAAACTGTCTCTTCCGAAGACTTACTTGAAACTGAAGAGTGATTATTCGTTGTTGATTCTCGACAATCGAGTAACGCGGTTTTTCGGTAACTATCAAAGATTTTCACTCTAAGGCGGCATTCTTTTGCAAGTTTCGTCGGCTTGCCCCGCGAGCATAATACGTAAACAACGGCTCGTTATCAAAGATTTTCAATCGAAGACGGTTTTATTTTGCTGATCATTGTATGCTCGCGGAGCAAGCCGACGAAACTTGAAAAAGAATGCCGCCTTAGAGTGAAAATCTTTGATAGTTACCGAAAAGCCACGTTACTCAATTGTCGAGAATCAACAACGAATAATCACTCTTAAGTTTCGAGCATACGAAACTTAAGCTGTCTTCGGAAGAGACAGTTCGTCACATGAGACAGTATTAACGGAGAAGTATTTTTTCAATATGAATCCAGTACGCAGCAGATCGGGAAAAGTTGATCCGTCCAAAATAAAAGAAGTTTGCTCCATTTCTTAAAAAAAAAATATATATATATATACACAATTATTTTCATAGAGAGTACATATAAATATGTTTTTATATGTGCAATTTTCCATTCACGAAGATGTACTTAGATTCAAAGACGACATTTTTCCTTCAGGTTCTTGCAGATGCGGTAGTAAATTAAGGTGTATCATAGAGGATGTTGATTCATCTAGCAACTGTATCAAATTAAATTGCACGTATACACAAGGAAGAGGAAACTGCGGCAAACGATATTTGAGGAATCCCACGAGATCAATTGTCGGCCAAGAATTACAACAAAAGGCAGTTAGTGTGTATCGTGCTGAAAAAGCGCACATGTTGATGTCAGAGGGAGAACCGGAGTCTCCACATTTATACAGTTCGACCGTTCTGCATGCAGCTAAAACAGAAACTACAAAAAAAAATTATATACACACAGATCCTCTTAAAGCAGTAGTCCTTTTAAAATTTACTTCTATGAATAATGTAATTTATAATATTGGATTAGAACCATTTTTTGTTCACTATTGGACAAATCATCAATTACATGTTTATACAAGATATTCCATTGAAAATAATGCTTGTATATTTGCCGATGCGACCGGTAGTATTGTAAAAAAGCTATGTAAAGCTGATTACTTTCGAAACATATATTTTTATATCAATTGCCAAATATTTACAGAGATGAATTCGGTTATGGTCGCGTACCTGCTTCCAGTGCAACGATCGAAAGTGAATTCAAAAAATTAAAATCATTATTACTAAAAAATTGTTCATTATTGCGCGTTGATTCCTTCGTTAAAAAACATGTAGATTACTTGCGCGGTGTAATTAAAATTGCTGACGCACAAAATGACACTAATAATATAACAATATCATCTGCTGATGCGAAAGATATATTGTTAATTTCGACACCTGTAAAAGAAAATAATATTAATTTTATGCCTCCAGATGAATCATGTCCTGCATGTAAAAATAATGACAAACCATCAGGTGCGCATATTTGTAAATTATTCCAAATGTATGTACATGCATTGCCTCAATGCTCACTACCATATGAAGATGCTGAAGAGGGTCATGGTCAATTTCGCATATGTATTATGTGCACAGAAAACATGCAAAATATGAAAGATAGTTTGGCAAGCCGCGAAATCGAGAACTGCCGTGGACTAATAAAAGTTGTGAATAAAAATGATAGTTTATATCTGGGAAAAAAACCTCATAAAATAATTGATGCCTTTACTTGCAAGAAAGCTCCCAAAATACAGATTATGAAGAATGGCAATGATCTATCTTTAAAGTCATTAAATATCCGAAATGACAATTATACTGTCGTTAATACATGTGCGTTTGATAGCATTTGTCAAATATTATTTGCAGCAGGACATGATTTACAAAACATTTCTCAATATATGGAAGAAACTGGAGAAACAAATTCCTTGTTTAAATTAATTGTTCATGTGGTGAAAAATGGAATTAGCCGTTACGTTTACAAATTGCGCGCGCAAATTCTATCCGATATTTTTCCGGTATCCGACATCGGTGGAGGCAAATATGTCGATTGTGAAACTAATGTCGGTTATCTAGCTGGTATATTATTGAAAGAAACCCCGAGATTTAAGGAGACATCTCAGTGCAACATTGGTTGTCCGCCACGACATAAAAAATTATCTGTGGTGCAAATTGAAGAAATAAAAATTGCAGACAGCATAAATTTTGACGAAGTTGTCAAAGAAAGCGTTATTCTGGAAGGAGAACATCCTTGTTGTACAGAAGGCTGTATTGGGTTGGAAAAAACAATGCTATGTGAAACAGGCAAGTAATTTACATTTTTCTCATCTTCTACTCATCTTTTAACATAAATGTGTGTGAAACAAATAATTATTTCATTCCAATTTTCCAATTATCGGCAAATTACCTCATTTCACTCATTAAATTATTTTCATTTCTTTTCCAGGAGATATTATTCTATTTGAAATATTTACCACAAGTACAGCAGTTAGTGACGTAAAGATGACTGACATTAGTCGATGCTGTATAAATCCTCTAAATAAAAAAACGTACAAATTAATTGGCATCGTGTCGTATAAGAGACCTATAGCAACCAGAAACGTGCAAATGGGGCACTATACAGCAGTCTGCTTAAGAGCGGGAACATGGGTAGAATATAATGACTTAGAAAAAAAAGAAAGACACATCAAAGAAAATGCTAGAATAATACCAGCATTATTAATTTATGCTAAAGAAAGATAAGCATTAAAGATAAGATCCTGAACTTTGTTTTATTTAATATATATTAAATATATTTTGTTAATAATTTCTTCTAAGTTTATATTACTAAAACATGTGATTTTGTTCTGTATTAAAACATTGTGTTACAGTTAATATTTTCAGTTAATATTTTTCCCCTCCTTTAATAAATATTGTTAGCGTCGAATATAGAAAATATTTTTTAGATCTTCAACTATGCATTACTCAATCGTAATTTATTAAAAGATTGACGCAAGGGTAAATTATACAAAAATACTTAAATAATACACATCCTATTATTCAAAGATCGAAGGTAATTTCTAGAGAAACGGCAAAGATACAAATTCTCAAACTCTATATTTTCGTGCTGCAAATTATCCCGAATCGAATGTACAAGTAGCGATCGATTCTGCTTGTGGAAAGGGCTACTTTAATCTTGAGCTTAATAAGGGTCGGGGGTAGTTTCCGAACGAACGGCGGGGGTACAAAATCTCAAACTCTAGATTTCCGTGGTACAAATTATCCCGAATCGAATGTACAAGTAGCGATTGATTCTGCCCGTGTAAAGGGCTACTTTACTCTTGAGCTTAATAAGGATCGGGTGTAGTTTCCGAACGAACGGCGGGGGTACAAAATCTCAAACTCTATATTTTCGTGGTACAAATTATCCCGAATCGAATGTACAAGTAGCGATTGATTCTGCTCGTGGAAAGGGCTACTTTACTCTTGTGCTTAATAAGGATCGGGAGTAGTTTCCGAACGAACGGCGGGGGTACAAAATCTCAAACTCTATATTTTCGTGGTACAAATTATCCCGAATCGAATGTACAAGTAGCGATTGATTCTGCTCGTGGAAAGGGCTACTTTACTCTTGTGCTTAATAAGGATCGGGGGTAGTTTCCGAACGAACGGCGGGGGTACAAAATCTCAAACTCTATATTTTCGTGGTACAAATTATCCCGAATCGAATGTACAAGTAGCGATTGATTCTGCTCGTGGAAAGGGCTACTTTACTCTTGTGCTTAATAAGGATCGGGGGTAGTTTCCGAACGAACGGCGGGGGTACAAAATCTCAAACTCTATATTTTCGTGGTACAAATCATCCCGAATCGAATGTACAAGTAGCGATTGATTCTGCTCGTGGAAAGGGCTACTTTACCCTTGTGCTTAATAAGGATCGGGGGTAGTTTCCGAACGAACGGCGGGGGTACAAAATCTCAAACTCTATATTTTCGTGGTACAAATTATCCCGAATCGAATGTACAAGTAGCGATTGATTCTGCTCGTGGAAAGGGCTACTTTACTCTTGTGCTTAATAAGGATCGGAGGTAGTTTCCGAACGAACGGCGGGGGTACAAAATCTCAAACTCTATATTTTCGTGGTACAAATCATCCCGAATCGAATGTACAAGTAGCGATTGATTCTGCTCGTGGAAAGGGCTACTTTACCCTTGTGCTTAATAAGGATCGGGGGTAGTTTCCGAACGAACGGCGGGGGTACAAAATCTCAAACTCTATATTTTCGTGGTACAAATTATCCCGAATCGAATGTACAAGTAGCGATTGATTCTGCTCATGGAAAGGGCTACTTTACTCTTGAGTTTAATAAGGCTGAGTTTAATTAGGGGTTGTTTTGAGTAGAATGGATCAAAATATTAAGTTTTTATGGATGGTACAAATTAGTACAAATTCAGTCCTTTGCATTTCTGTCTTTTATTTTCTTTTTTCTCTTTTTTTTAATGGTCCTGCTAGCTAAATATTAAAGGTAGCAGCACCACGGTTTTTTTTTTAATAGCACAAGGTACAAAATTATTATTAATGGTACAAATTAGTACAAAATGGGTACTAAATAATGCAATAGGTCTAGTTTAATTCTGCTTGTTTGGTCTTGCTAGCTTAGTGGAGGTGCCGAGAACGACCGACACGGGCACCACACCCAGTCCGTCGAGGCGGGACGTCCCGTCGAACGAAAGGACACCCGAACCTCGCCGCAGGGCCGAGGAGCGGCCGTCAAGGCGGAGAGCGTACTACGAGGTTGGGTGCTGGAACTGTGGGAGCTCCCAGCACTCGTACGCCGGATGCCCATTACCCCGGCTGAAAGATTTCTGCTACGGGTGCGGGCAGCCGGACGTGACATTGAGGGACTGCCTGCGCTGCGGCTCAGCCTATAGGCGCACGCAGCCATACACGGCGGGAAGGGGGCCTCGAGCTCCCCCTCGCACACCAGCACCTCCACGGCCGTGCTCCCGTCAAGACGGCTGGTCCTGGGCGAGGGAACAAACCGACGAGCCAGCCGGGGACGATCTTCACCTGTTACCGAAGTAGTTACCGTTTGCTACCGGCTTTAGAATTTTTTTGTTTTTTTTTGTTTTTTTTGTCGCTCCCGTACCATTTCTCCATTTTTTTTGTTTTTTTGTTTGTTTTTTTTAATCACCATTTTAGTTTTTGTTTATTTTCATCGTGGACCCCTTGTTTTTTTTTATTTCTTTTTCCCTTTGTTTTTTTTGGGTCCCAAGTCCGTTAAGGACATGTAAGTTTTTTTTACTTTTTGTTTGACGAGAATAAAGGGATACACGACAACCCCAAGTCTCCTTTCTTTACCTCCCCTCAGTGGTAAGTTACATCGCGTTCGGAAAAAAGTAGACGGGAGAGCTGACCTTCGAGAACCGCGGGGTGACGCACGTAGACGCCGGAGACCGGGGAAGCGTGAGTGGCGGGGAAAAACATGAGACGTGTCTATACTGTCGGATTGGTTAAACGGAGGAAGATGAGATATTGGCAGATCCGAGATCTGAATTAGGAAGGATTTACAGTGCTGCCAGAGTGGCGGTAGTCAACCTGGCGGACTCCGAACCACCCGGTTCTCCTCTTGGACGGGGGAGTTGTGACGTGACGCCTTTTTGCGCCGTCACAAGGGTTACGGCCCGATCGGGGGGGGGGGACGATTCCGGGGTTGCTCCTCGTGACTGAGAGGGAGCGACCTCGAATTTGATAATAATTACCGCAGTTACCGCTACTGTAATAAAAGCGAGTCGTAGGACTGCCTGAGTGGTCGACAACATTTTTTGTACCGCAAGATACCGAGGACGCGGAGCACGTATCTCTTGGTTTGAGATCACAAGAATCCCTTGATCATCCTACAACAATCCCGTGGATAAATAGGCGAGAAAAATATAGGTCCGAGAGGGTCTGAATAGCTTAGATGGTTAAAGCAGTCGCCCGGCAAGCGAAAGACGCAGGTTCGATTCCTGCTTCAGCGACTTTTCGGATCTATATTTTTCTCGCCTATTTATCCACGGGATTGTTGTAGGATGATCAAGGGATTCTTGTGATCTCAAACCAAGAGATACGTCTCCCTGAAAAATATCCTTCAAACTTCGCCCGTTTAATTTATTTGCTAGTATTGGTCGAGTGGTATGAATGTCTCTATGTGAATTTATTTGACTAGCGGTTAAAAAATTATTAATTAGTTAATTTAATTCGCTCCTGGACCTAATTATGGAGCTAACACACAATATTAGAATTTACATCTTTCACCGTTGAGAGCCGGTAAAACGTTCTCAAATTATTGTTTACTAACATCTATTAAAAAGGCAAGATAAAAATATAGGATCGTGAGGGTCTGAATAGCTTAGATGGTTAAAGCAGTCGCCCGGCAAGCGAAAGACGCAGGTTCGATTCCTGCTTCAGCGACTTTTCGGACCTATATTTTTCTCGCCTATTTATCCACGGGATTGTTGTAGGATGATCAAGGGATTCTTGTGATCTCAAACCAAGAGATACGTCTCCCTGAAAAATATCCTTCAAACTTCGCCCGTTTAATTTATTTGCTAGTATTGGTCGAGTGATATGAATGTCTCTATGTGAATTTATTTGACTAGCGGTTAAAAAATTATTAATTAGTTAACTATCATTGTATGTTGTAGCATTTTCTCTTCAGTATTTTTCAAATAATTGCAGTAAAGCGCAAATATATTTTATTATTTTCATCATAATATATTAATACGCTCTTTTCTTTTCTGTTCTGTTTCGAATTTAGTTTGTGCTGATAAAAGAGCGCGATCAGTAATCGATTCAGAATGGCTTGGCGAAACAGATTACGTTGTTATATCTGTGATGGCGCTTTTCTACCGGCACAAATGAGTCGAATAGATGGGGATGAAAATGCTGCTCGCCGCGAAATCGCTATTGTTAGACGTGATTCTTTTAGCAGACCAGCTCTTAAAATAACAGATCGAACAAGGCTCTGCATCAATTGTAATCGACTCGTTCTTGATGAGATACGCATAATAGAACAGGATCCCACTTGCCTTCGACTTAATGTTTTGACACAAACTGCCAATCGTACCTACGTAATATGCTCTGTTGAAGATGTTAACAAGGTTTCTGCCGATTGTCGAGTATGTTTTTATTTTGTGCAATATTTATATTCCTGAAAATGTCAGATCATGTCAACATCATCTTGACGATAGAGGTTTTTTCCTGGAGCCATTATTATGTGGTTTACGATTTATAAACAGACCGTATGTTCTTAAAGGTCCACGACTTGCGATTTTTCTGCAAGGACTTCGCAATGTCGCTGTTAATAAAAGCAGATTCGTTAATGAAAATAGTCTCACAGATTTTGAATTTTCATCATTCTCTCCCGTGAAAAAAGAGCAATTTTTAGAACTCTTTAACTATTGTGATAGAGTAGTTTGCAATGGGGGTCACAGGTACGTATCGAAAAAGGATCTCTTGGTGTTTTTATGTAAACTACGACAGGGTTTATCTGATGACTTTTTGCAAGTTATTTTCGAGTATTCAAGTAGACAAGCAACAAGTATGGCAATTTCTACTGTTCGCCAATCTCTACTGCAACGATTTGTTCCGGAAAACATTGGTCTTAATTCAATTACTAGAGAAAATTATATTGCAAGACACGTACCTGAATTCGTTAATGAATTGTACAATGCTAATCCAAACATTTCTCGTGTAATTGCTGCGATCGATGGAACTTATAGTTATATACCCAAAAGTAGTAATTTTCGCACATTACGTCAATCTTTTTCGATTCATAAGAGTCGTCATTTACTGAAACCCGTACTTATAGTAGCACTTGATGGATTTATTCTCGATATTCAAGGTCCTTATTTTTCCGATTCTCGGAATAATGATGCGGCGATTTTGGAGAATGAATTCGAGAGAAATGCAGAAAGAATGAGAGAATGGTTCCGCGATGGAGACATTCTAATTGTAGATCGAAGATATCGTGATGCTACAGAGCTCTTGGCTCGGCTGGGTATTATATGGAAAATGCCAGTACTCCTTCAACAAGGGAGAAATCAACTCACTACAGAAGAAGCCAATGATTCACGATTAGTTACCAAGACGAGATGGATTGTTGAAGCTCGAAATGGTCATATCAAATCGATATTCAAATTCTTTCAACAGATTATACCAATACCTCACCTTCTGAATCTCGGTGATTTCTATCGCATTGCTGGTGCAATTATTAATAGGTATCATCCAGTTATTGAGATGCAAGGAGCCAATGCAGAATTGGCTCGTCAGATGCTTGAGAGAGCTAAAACACCAAATATTGTTCAGGCACTAGTCGAGGTTGATAATCTGCACACACGTAATGCTCAAAGATGGGTACGATTAGATGTATAACAAATTCTTGATTTCCTAATTTTAGATTTAGAGTATTTAAAAGATCTCACTGTCGGTATTTATCAAATCAACTTAGCACCATCGTATGTGCAGGATAAATTGCAAAGAGAGAGTCAAGAAGAATTTCATGTCGAAATGATGAGAAACGTACAAAGGCTACCTCAACCTAGTCTCATGAGAGTAAGAATTTTCTCAAGATTTCGGAATGCAACTAAATATCAATTGTGGATTGCGTACCGACCCAATAATGATCAGGAACCAGCGGATGTTGTGGATGAGCTCGTACAGGATTATTATTGTACGTGTAAGTCAGGTGCACGAACGCTAGGCACGTGTGCACACATAGCTAGTGTACTGTGGTATGTTGGGTAACATGGCTCAACATCAACAAAATATCAAATATCCCTCAACTAGGCTTATCAATGTCATTCATGATGCCGCGAATAGTCCGAGTAGAAATTGATCTAGCCAATCTTAGTTTACAACTAGTGGCTGGATCACGCAGGCTAGATATGTTACCTAGCCATTGACTAGCTCAGTATTAGCTATAATATATGAATAATTCTTCGCTATCTAGTACTTGTCTAGCCCCTGCACTGTAAATATTAGAATAGATGGCGCTGGAAACTTTGAAAAAATTAGCCAGCCGTTGTCCAGCCACTACTAGCTAAAAATTTGTTAGATTTAAAGTGAGGTTATGTGACATAACAAATTTTTAGCTAGTAGTGGCTAGACAACGGCTGGCTAATTTTTTCACAGTTTCCAGCGCCATCTATTCCAATATTTACAGTGCAGGGGCTAGACAAGTACTAGATAGCGAAGAATTATTCATAAATTATAGCTAATACTGAGCTAGTCAATGGCTGGGTAACATATCTAGCCTGCGTGACACAACCATTATAATAGCTGTAGAATAAAATTAATATATTAGAAATGTAATTTGGGAATCATTACTATATGATTCATTGGTCAATTAATGGGATAGTCAACTTTTGTATGCTCATAGCAACATAGCCGAATAAAATTTTTTTATTGTATATTCTATTTACTTTTGATACAGTTAATAAAATACTAAATATTTTCAATGTAAAGCTGGCTAATTATTAAGAGCCGAGCGCTGTAATGGGTGCGCAAATAATTCTTTTTTGTCGTAAAATTGTTTTTATCCCGAACTATCAAAAATTTAAATCTATCGCGCGCTCGATTACGTCATCGGAACGGAAGAATAATCACCACGACATCCTATTGTTTATGTACTCGTTCACAATGTCACGCGATAATTGTATCTCGAAACGACTGATAAGTTGTTTATCGTCTCCCTCACGATCCTGTTATTGTTGGACGAAGTAAGGCACCTTTTCATCGATACACCGGTTCTATTAAAAATTATATTATATCAGAGTCTGTAGAGCTATGCTTAAATCCGAAAAATTAATTTTGACAAAAGGTACAGACACAATCCACAAGACCTGCGTTAATTTTTTTGCGGCTGGAACCGGTGGACTTATTTTATGTGTCCGGCGGTAGGGTCTGTGATAATACGGAGAAACACGCACAGGAATAAATAATATTTTACGTATGTAACCTTCTTAAATTTCTATACTATTATAATCCGTTCTATGCTATAATCCGAATCACAGACACTGAGAGAGAAGAGAGAGAGAGAGAGAGAGAGAGAGAGAGAGAGAGAGAGAGAGAGAGAGAGAGAGAGAGAGAGAGAGAGAGAGAGAGAGAGAGAGAGAGAGGGAGAGGGAGAGGGAGAGGGAGAGGGAGAGGGAGAGGGAGAGGGAGAGGGAGAGGGAGAGGGAGAGGGAGAGGGAGAGGGAGAGGGAGAGGGAGAGGGAGAGGGAGAGAGAGAGAGAGAGAGAGATAGGCGATTTAAAAAATCCACGCTTCATCAAATTTTGAATTGTAAATGACAGTATTTTTTTTATAATTGACAGTTGCTGATGATAGTCCGAAATCAGGACCGAAACATTTAGGATAAACAATTTGACGACAAAAAAGAAGAATTATTTGCGCACCAATTGCGCACGCTCGGCTCTTAATTAGCTTTACATTGAGAATATTTTATATTAGAACCTCTATTTTATATTATAAAATACTAAGTCTAAGTTATGAATAGAAGAGAAAAAATTCACAAACGCGTCCAGAAACATCGTCTTATTAAATCTGCATTGAATAGTATTTTGCAATCTGATGATTCCTACGGTATGTAAAACCCTATTTATCATATCGCTATATGTATATTTAATGACTGGTTGTTTTTTAATTCTTATATTTTATTCGTTATTTAGTTGGAAATTTGGATCAAATTTCAAATATTGCTAGCAAGTCGAGAATTTATAGAGATTCAAGTACTGTGAATGATTCTATTCACATTGATGCAATTCCACTCCAGTTAATCAATGAAGATGAGAATGAAGATGAGAATGAAAATGACAATGAAGATGAAAATCAGCACCATAATTTCTCTGAAAGCAGTGAAGATGACAACAGCAATATGGCGGAAAATGATTCTGAAATTGAAGAAATAAGAAATTGGGCAATCACATATAATATTCCATTGGCACATATTGACGTTCTTCTGAACATATTACGAAAAAGACTTTTACCTCAACTTCCAAAATGTAGCAAAACATTTTTAGAGTCTTCAAAAGCTGAGTATACTGTAAAAGCGATGAGAGGAGCAAATGATCACATTGATGAGTTTGTTTACTTGGGGATTGAAAAAGGTCTTAAGAATTGTGTAGATCCTAATGCACACAGAGATAATATCATATCTCTTCAAATGAATGTTGATGGAGCTTCTCCATACAAATCGAGTACTAAACAATTGTGGCCCATACTCTGCAAAATTCTCCATGAACCAGACATATATTTTCCATTTCCTGTGGCAATTTACTACGGAGATTCAAAACCAAGTGATGTAAATGGATTTATGGATGATTTTATTGTAGAAATTAATTCTTTACATAAAAATGGAATTTACATGGAGAACAAAAAATATGTTATAATTTTAACATTTCATTTGTGATATCCCTGCTAGAAAATTCTTAAAACAAATAAAAGGACATGGAGGCTATGCCGCCTGTGAGCGTTGCGAAGTTTATGGGAAAAGTGCAGGATTTCCAAATAAGCGCATAATATATCCTGATATCGATTGTTGCAAACGATCAGACGAATTATTCAGAAAACAGCAACAAAAAGAACATCACACTGGCTATTCACCATTATTACGGATACAACCATCAATCAATATGATTTATACTTTTCCTTTAGATTACATGCATCTATGCTGTCTGGGAATCACAAAGAAGTTCTATATAATGGAATTATTATTTAATAAGTCTGCTGTAAAATTGAAGTCTGATCTTCAACAAAAATTGTTTGAACGCATAACGCATTTGAAAACATATGTGCCTGAAGAATTCCAACGAAAACCTCGGGCTCCTGTTCCAAACTTGAAAGCATCAGAACTTCGATTTTTAGCCTTATATGCTGGCCCTACTGTCTTCAAGGAAATTTTAAGTCCTGAAATGTATCATTATTTTTTACTTTTTCATGTGGCTTTTCGAATTTTATGCACAAAAAATTTTGCACAATTATATAATGAGAATGCTCAATCTTACTTGAAAACATTTTTTATACAGTTACCAAAATTTTATGGTGAAGAATCTCAGATTCTAAATGCACACTATCTTTTACATATAGCTGATGACGTTAGAATAAATAATTGTACTCTCAACGAAATTTCAGCATTTCCATTTGAAAATTATTTAGGAATCATGAGGAAATTTTTACGTACTAGCAATAAACCGCTAGCTCAAATATGTCGACGACTACATGGAAAAAGTATTATCACAAACAAACCAATAATTCCAGTTACGTTTCATATTTTAAAACAAAAAATGTCTGACGATAATTGTCAATTAATATTAAAATTGCAATATAAAAATTTTTGTATCGCCACAGAAGAGCCGAATAATTTAGTAATGCTGAATAGTGGTATAATTATTAAAATTACAGACCTTGGTTATTCTTACGAAAATATAGACGACATAAAAATAACTGGTGTACAATGGATGCAACAAAAATCAATTTTCGAATATCCAACAAACTCTGCCGATTTACATATGTGGCAATTAAGAAAAGAGCCGTCTACAGACATAATCGAATTTAAATTAAAAGACATTTATTTTAAAATGGTGAAATTACATGTGCCGTACAAAAAAAATACTTTAATTATAAAAAAATTTATGCAGTACCATTACTTCATAATTATAAATAAAAATGAATAATTTTAAGTATTTGTGATTACCGACAGTAATATTTATTTCTAGATATTTTTTAATTTTACAGTATTTAAACAAAATATATAAATAATGTACCATTGAATATAAATAATGTAATATAAGTAATATATAAATAATGTACCATTGAATATAAATAATGTAATATAAATAATATATAAATAATGTAAACATTGAACATAAATATATAAATAATGTAACATTGAAATTGAAAAATTAAATAATAATATATTAGAAAAAAATTTAGCAACTCTAAATTAATTTTATAAATGTCAAAAATGTCAAAAATGTCAAAAATTAGTTTAAAATTATGTCATTCAAATTTATGTCATTTTCTCTTTCTATATGAATTTATTCTCTATGAATCGTCATTATCGTCATCGTCGTCATCATTTTTCTTATCCTTTGTTTGTTGAATTGCAGTTCCTTTATGCAATCTCCGCTTCTCCCAATCTTTGGAGTTCGTCAATATTGCACCAATCAATTTTATTAACAATTTTTCTGTGACTGTTTCTAGGATTGCACCTTTTCTACTTTTCGTCATAAGCACTTCTGAAATTATTAGTCATATTACTGTTAATTATCAAAGTATGTATGGTACATATTGTAATAATCATCAAAATGAATTACCAATTATGCAATCGTACAGTGCTGAAGGTTTAAGTGTAAATTTATCTTTCATTTGTTTTACACAAGTAAATTTTGTCGCCAGGTCTTTATGAAAAAATTTTCGGAAAATCATGAGTAAATTTTTTGATACTACAGTTCCTCCATCAATTATGAATCCAATTGTAGTCATCTAAACATTTGAAAAGAAAAAAAAAGTAAAAAAAATTGGATAATTTTGATAATGAGATATCTTACAAAATCTTTGCGAATTTTTTTATCCGCCAATAATAAATTTAATTTATCATATTCCTCTTTCGTATGAAGAGGCCATTTAATTTGATTTTCTTCCGTCCAATGAATTGGGACATTTTCACCAATTCTTTCAATTATATTTTGCTCAAAATTTGTTTTCAATGTCTGCAAATCGTTTCTCATAAGTTGTTGGTTGTACTTAATGTTTTGTAAGTCAGTTAAAATACGTTTTAAATCTAAAAAAATCACAAAAATCGTTAGAACTATAATATAAACTTTAAAGTTTTTATAAAATGTTGAAAATTAAAATATTATCAATAACTTATTACAATTCGTGACGACATTAGAAGAGACTGGATTAATTGATATTGGATTTGTTAATATTACGTCTTCAACAATCGTAGGTTTGTTGGAAGAACTTGGCATGTTTGTTGCTGAAAAAAAGTTATTTTGTACTTACATTAATTTACTTTTTTGCAATAACTGACAAAACAAGAGCAAGTGATTCATGATTAACTTTACCTGTAGAAATGTCACTACTGCTTTTTTTACTATTATTTTTTTGTGATTTTTCCTTTTTTGGGACTATCGATTTTTTATTAAATGGCTCACACGTATCGCTTTCAGTATTTGAGTCTATGATAAAAATAAAATAAAAATATTTTGTATAATTTATAATATAATAAAAAATAATAAAACAAAGAAAGACATAATAATTATCATTTTTACCATTTTCATCAGATGAAGACACTGTGTATTTTGATAATTGACCATTTAATCCATATACTGGTAATATAAGGCTCTCTTCTTTTTTTATTTTTTTTTCAAATTATTATTATTATCTTCAGCATCGTCTACATCTGTTGTGCAATAATCTGTAGTATAATTAAAATCTTCTATTAGTTTCTCCAGTTTTAATAAAGCCTCTGTATAAGTTTCTAAAATATATAATACCATTACATATATCATATTTTTGTGTTAATTTTTTTATTAAAATTACTCTACCAGCACTTTCAAGTATTTTTATAGGATACTGTGGCCACTTTTCTAATGGAATGTTGTTATTTTTTACCAGATCATGTAATACATTAGATTTTTTCTTAGTGTATGGAGGAGGCATGAATTTGGCGACCAATTCTTGATTTTCTGGATCAAAAGATATCCAAGTCGATGGAACACAGTCCATAGATTTTTTATCTTCATATGTAGTTGATTTAAAAAAATTAACAATATTAAATGTGTTCTTTTTGTTCAATGTTGACATCTTAAAGAAAAAAGGTACGAAATAAAGTTTTAATATACAGTAGCAACTATAACCTTTCAATAACAATAAATAAATTAAGATTCACTCTGATAAAATGGATAAATAATTCGATTTTCTTTTACGTATCATAAATACGACAAAAAATAATAATAACGAAAAAGGACTATTTAAATACACAAATACTATTGCAATTTATTACTTACTGTTGCAAATTTAACAGAGGAGACAGTGATATAAACTGGAGAACGTTGCGTTACACTACACTCTGACAATAAAATTGTTATAAAATAACAAATTGTTGTGTTATAGGACTGTCGTGTTCAGGCGCGGCGTATTGTGCATGAACAGGAAAATAAATCGCAAAATTAAATCATTGAAAAAATATATATAAAAGATACCGATTAGACACAATCACTAAACAGTCATTAGAGAAATTATTCAAGAATTACATAATATATATATAACTCACTGTTCGAATGTTAACAACTTTTTAAATAGCAGTAGCTAGTCAATGGCTATAGCTGTTAACATATCATTTAATGATTCCGCTATCTTCTTCAAAATTTTTTAAAGAAGTATTAATATCATTATCTATAATGTTATTTAATATGTTAATTAATATTCTTATCTATAATCTATTATTTATATGTACTGTGCAATATTAATTAATATAAAATGATTACAGTAAAATATAAAGGACTCGGACTTGGACTCGCGACTAAATAATTTTTTCGACGCACGACGGTCTCAACGCTCCTATTATTTGTACCGCTCGAGGACGACTGACTCTGACTTTCCCTGCGGCCGTTAAAATCTAATAAAATATGTTGTGTATGTTGTGTTCTTCACTCTTTGTACTGGTCAGAACACAGTGGGTTCACTGATATACACAGAATGCTGGAATATATATTTTTATTCAAAACGTAATATGTTGACGCCGTAGTGTCCATACAGTGAATATATGTCTCGCAGCAAGCACGCTGCTGCTGCTAGGTCGCATGGCTGGATCCGCAAGGCGGATTCGCATGAGCCACCAATCCGGCTTCAATCGCGCATGGAAACAAACCATGCGCGTACAATCTTAATATATATTGAAACATATATAACACTCCCCTCACTAAACAAGAAATACAAAAGTAACTTATTTCTTTTTTGGAAGAATATAATCATCGAATCGCTTGGGTAATTTAGGAATTCGTGAGGAGCGTATACGTGTCATGATAGATGTAGGAGTTTCGACTACAGGTATTGCTGCTGCAGGGTTAATCACTGGCTCCGGAGACGGTCTCGGTGTAGAAGCCACTATGGTGGAACCAGTAGGAGTTGAATATAAAGAATTGGAAGTTAAATCGGAATATGATGGAGCAGGTAAGGTTTCATTTCCGTTTGAATTTCCAGGGGAACTGGAAGAGCTCGAACTATTGTTCGAATCGCTTGACGCGTTTACAATCATTAGACTTGTGCTGGCGCTCGGTACAAGTGTAGCTTCGTTCGTAACATTATTTCGCAAACTTGTATTTGTATATGTGCTAACATTTGGCGTAATTATTTCGTTGTCCGGAGTATAACATTCGACTTGAATATAATCCTCATCACGCACTGGCGTATCTTCGCCTATCGGTCGCATCTGGTTTATATGTCTTTTCCAAACACGGCCGTCATCGAGACGAATATTGTAATGTAAATCACCTAATCGATTTGTAATAGTACCGAAAAGCCACTTAGCACTGCCTACGTAGTTTCGGCAACTAACTCTCTTCCCCTTCTCAAAATTGAAAGGAGGTTTGTATTGCATAGAATGTGTGGGGATAGATGGTTTAAGTAAATCAAGACACGTTCTAATTTTTCGAGAAAATATTGCCTCGGCAGGAGAAATTCCTGTTTTCGCATGCGGTGTATTTCGGTATTGAATAAGTAAATGTTGTAATGCTGGTTCGATATTTGCATGTGTTGCTTTCATTCGCTTGAGTGTATTTTTTTTAAATTTGAACATATCTTTCCGCCTGACCATTAGTTGCAGGATGGAATGGAGCTGTAAGTTTTTGCGTAATTCCATTACTTTCGAGAAATTGCGTAAATTCTTTAGAAGTGAACGTTTTCACGTTATCTGATACGAAATATTGAGGTAAACCATAAATACAAAATATTTGTCTACATAATTTTATAGTAGTATCGGAAGTAATGTTTTTAGTTACATGGATTTCTGGCCACTTAGTGTGAGCGTCCACAAGTATAAAAAAATAATGGCCTAAGAATGGTCCCGCAAAGTCTGCATGAACTCTTTCAAAAGGTGTACTTGTAGGTTCCCAAATATGATTAGTAACTTTAGGGGGATTATTTTTATAAGTATTGCAGTTAAAACAATTTCTTGACATATGTTCGATATCTTTATCGATGTTATTCCACCAAACGTACCCTCTGGCTAAATGTTTCATTCGTACAATACCGAAGTGCCCTGAATGTAATTCGGTTAGTATTTGTTTCCGTAAAACATATGGAATAACTACTCTTGGACCTCTAAATATAACATTATTGGATAATGTAAACTCCTCAGTGGGAACTGTATAAAATTTATTGTTTTTATATGAACCATGACCGTATTTGATGAATTTAAGTAGTTTAGATAATTCTTTATCTTTGATTGTAGCTTTTGCAACTTGTTCAGCAGTAATAGGTAATGTTTTGAAAGCAGAATTATGGAATTCGTCGATTATGTCACATTCATCTTTATTATTTGAGGGAATTGGTAATCTAGATAGACAATCAGCATTAGCATGCTTTTCCGATCGTCTATATTGAATATTGAAATTAAAACTTTGCAAGAAAATTGCATAATGCTGCATTCGTGATGCTGTAAAAATAGGTAGTCCTTTAGTAGGAGAAAAAATTTGTGTTAGAGGACGATGGTCTATAATTAGTGTGAATTTAGAACCATGTAGATATTGATAAAATTTCTTCACACCGAAAATAATTGCGTACGCTTCTTTATCTATCTGTGCATAATTCTGTTGTGTTTTTGTGAGTGTTTGAGACGCGTATTGAATTGCGCGCTCTGTACCGTCAGGATACACATGTGATAACACAGCACCAACACCGTAAGGACTAGCATCTGTAGCTAAAGTAACTGGCAGTTTTGGATCGAAATGGACAAGACATTTGGGACTAATAAAAGCTTGTTTTGCGGATTTGAAAGCTTTTTCGCATTTTGTGGACCAATGAAATTTCATATTCTTTTATAAAAGCTTATTTAACGGCTGTAAGATTTCACTAAGGTTTGGAATAAACCTGTCATAGTAATGGATCATACCCAAAAAGCTACGTAATTTAGTCAGATTGGTAGGTCTGGGCATATTATTAATTGCTATCTATTTTATCTGGTGCTTTGTGTACACCATCTTTATCTATTATGTACCCGCAATAATGAATTTTGTCTGTGAAAAATTCACTCTTATCCATGTTTATCCGTATATTATATTTTTGCAAACGTAGAAAAACTTCTCGTAATTTATTAAAATGATCTTCAGGGTTCCTTCCTGATACGCGTATATCATCTAGAAATACTATAACCCCTGAAATATCTTTTAAAATATTCTCTATTGTACGCTGCCAAATTGCAGGAGCAGACGCCACGCCGTACATTAGACGCGTAGGCCTATAAAGACCTTTGTGTGTGTTAAGTGTCAGTAATTCGCGGTCCTTCGGCCGCACTTTTAATTGTAAGTAGGCTTGTAATAAATCAATTTTAGAAAAAACTGTGCCACCCGCCATTGATGCTAAAAGTTCATCGGGGGTAGGCAGAGGGTGCTCGTCTATTCTTAGGTTTGTATTTATGGTAACACTATAGTCACCGCAGATTCGGACTGTACCGTTTTTCTTTAAGACGGGAACAATGGGTGTAGCCCAATCTGAATAGTCAACCTTTTGAAGAATGAGTGAGATCATTTAGAGTTTCCTCAACTTTTTCGCGTAATCGAAACGGAACTACTCTTGGTTTATGAAAAACCGGTGTAACATTACTTTTTAAATTTATTCGAGCTTGAACATTAGAAATTTTTGCAATTGATTTATTGGTTTGTAGGAACGACTTTGTTATAGGTGGGCGTATTAATTTATTAATTTTTAGACTGATTATAAATAAGAGAAAAGTCTTTATTCTCAATTGCACACATCTCGTATCTCGCGCACCGACAGGACAACTACTACTTTTTTTTTTTTTTTGAAGACTCATTACATAGCAACGCCATGGCAACAACGTACGCGCGATAACTCGCTAATTCCGCGCGTAAATATAAAATTTGAAATAAAATAAAGATAAATAAACATATCGCCTACAGTCGGCCAGCCTGACATTACGACCGTCCCGGTCGTACTTACAAAAAGAACTATGAACTCATAAAAATAAACTCATACAAGTGCTGAACAGAACAATTTACGTTAAATAAACATAAAATTAACTCGCCTTATTTACTACTCGCGAATGTAAAGTTTCACTGCATCGGCTGCAACTACAGGGTGTTCAAAAAGTCCCGGACCGGTTGAATAACTTGTAAAGTAGGCGTCGCACTGAAAAATGGCCTAGATAAAAGTTGTAGGAAATATCCCTGGCTATCTGATGGTGACCTTGGCTGTAACTTTGGCCTTGACCTTCAAGGTCATTTGAAGGTCAAATCGATTTTTTTAAATGGAACGCCATATTTTTCAATGCATATTCTTGTAGCTTATCTCGAGAGCTTTCCAAAACACTATAATGAGTTATTTTTTCATTAAGTACTTTTCGAGTTATAAGGCTTGAAGTTTACAGTATTTTGACATAAAATACAAAATATCGTGTAATACATTCAGTTTTCGATAATCTTACCTTAATACTTTTATTCACAGAATAATGAGACCAATCAATTGGTGTAAAAAAACACATAGTTGCTTTAAAAAAAAGTATGCAGCTGCATGTTGCAAATTACATACTTTTTCTTAATAGCAACTGTGTTTTTTTTACACCAATTGATTGGTCTCATGATTCTATGCATAAAAGTATTAAGGTAAGATTACCGAAAACTGAATATTTTACAAGATATTTTGTATTTTATGTCAAAATACTGTAAACTTCAAGCCTTATAACTCGAAAAGTACTTAATGAAAAAATAACTCATTATAGTGTTTTGGAAAGCTCTCGAGATAAGCTACAAGAATATGCATTGAAAAATAGAGGGTTCCATTTAAAAAAATCGATTTGACCTTCAAATGACCTTGAAGGTCAAGGCCAAAGTTACAGCCAAGGTCACCATCAGATAGCCAGGGATATTTCCTACAACTTTTATCTAGGCCATTTTTCAGTGCGACGCCTACTTTACAAGTTATTCAACCGGTCCGGGACTTTTTGAACACCCTGTATATTATTATAGGGCAACTGTGTGATTTGAAATCCCTCGACATCGGTTATTACATAACGATCGGTATCTAACACCTGCTTTACAATGTAAGGTCCTTTATATTTTGTGATTCGCGGTAGGGTATAATTAACTTCTGACTCGACATGTTGTGTACTCGGAGGAATACCGTACTCGTTAATTAAGTATCCAAGGTAGATAATCTCTGTTTGTACGAAAAAGCATTTATCGAGTCTAAACTGCAATCGATATCGTCTCGCTATCTCGAATACATCCTTTAAGATATCTAAGTGTTCGTCGGTATTCTCAGTCGCAACTAAAATATCATCAAGATACAGTAAAATTTTATTTTCCCGAATGAGTTTTTCAAAAGCTTCATTGACAAATCTTTGAAATACACGCGAAGCATTGGTTAGCCCAAACGGCATACGAAGAAACTCAAATTGTCCAATAGGCGTCACAAATGACGTATTTTTTATAAAACACTCAGACATCTTAACGTGATAGAATCCATTTCTTAGATCTAAACTACTAAAATATTTCTTATTTTTCAATCGATCGATATGATCGTCTAAAATTATTTGCAATTTTTCCTTATCAGCATATGTTAATCGTCGAGGCCGAAAGGTAATTAGCTGATCATTTTTTAACGAAATCTTCATCTCGGTTTCCGTTTCACTTGCATCAGAATCCCATTTCCTGACATACTCCTCGTTATACAATTTACTAACATTTCCCGCGACACGTGACTCGACATCAGGATTAACATTTAATTCTTCTCCGACTTTGACCGAACTTTCGAGGTACTCTATTCGCATAATCTGAGTAGCAACGTCACTCTCTGAATTGCACCTTTTAGTGATAATTATAGTTTCGCCTAATTCGACTTTTATTGAAGGATCTCGGCAAAAATCGCGACCAAGTAACGCTACGCACGACATCGTTTCGCTCGGAACTACAAGAAAACGCAACTTAACACTAACTTCTCCGATTTCGACAATTTTTGAGAAAGTGCCTAACACGCGAACGGGAGATCTATTTACTCCGCAAAAACAATCACTATTAGGCGGTATTGACTCGCGCACACTTGTTGGAACATATTCACTTCTAATAAGGCTTACTGGGGATCCCGGATCAACTACCGCGTCCACCGAATATTCACGATCTTCACCCCCTTCACCTAACATCGAAAATTTTAATTGTACACAATACGGATCGCTAACGGATATCGGCTCGATTAAATTCACGTCGTTCTTCAACTCAGACTTCGATTCTTCTTCAGGGCAATCCTTTATCAGGTGACTGGTTGAACCGCATCGATAACATGTGGATTTCTTCGGGTGCGGACACGCAGATGCAAGATGCCCGATTTCCTGGCAGTTATAGCATTTAACTGCTTTTTGACGTGATGACGGATCTCGGCTCGATGGCGCTGGACTCCCTTTTGACGTCGAATTCCCCTTCGTTGAAAGCTTTCCCTCCTTTTGATATATTCCTTGGTCGGTAGTTTTCTTCGAATGTAGCGTTAACCTTTTAAACGCTCCCAACAAATCCAATTGAGACTCGAATTGCATGATACGCGCTTGATCCTGAAGATTGCGATCCGGTATGCCGTCAATGACATAATCGACGACCTCATCGTCCTCGATCGGTACCCGATTAGCCAAAATTATTTTATCGTGGTAGTAGCTCGTAAATGATTCATTCGTCTGCCATGTTCTTTCTTCAAATTTCTTACGTAGCGACAATCTTGATTGGCGAAGATCAAACATTTCTCTCATCGCCTTCAAAAGATCTTCAATGTTGAAAGTGAGATGATCCGGTTTGGAATGGAACCACTCAAATGCACGCCCTTTTAGTTTGGAGCTTATCAAGATCCTTGTCGCGGCATCATCCAAAGCGTACGATATTCGTAGCAATCGTATTTGCTGTTCCCATTTCCAAAATGTACCCTCACCGCCGTCAAACTCGCTCAACAGATCACGTATAGCCCTCACATTCTCGTTCGCAGATGGACCACTGCGTCTTTCTCCACTACTGCTCGTTCGTGGCGTTCTGCGATCCTCATTGTACTCCTGTCTTGCGATTTCTAACTCGCGTTGAAGAAGAGCTCGTTCTCGCCTCAGCAACTCATTCTCTCGCCGAATTAAATTATTTTCGATAAAAGAGTTTTCCGGAAGTGTATTGTTATCTTGCAGATGACGTCCATCGTCCTCACCCGCAGCGGCATCCCGCGATCTATGATCCTCGTCGATTATTGTACGATCGATACCGTGTTGCTGCTGAGTTCTTGACCCATCCAGCGTCGTCCATATTTCCGGGTTGTAGTCGGTCAATCGATTTATTAGTTCACTTCTGTTACCAACCGTCGACAAATTCTTTTCGCGCAGAATGTCTTTGAGCTCGACAACCGTATAATTATTCGGTTGTTTCGCCATTTTTACGGTGCAACGTATTTCCAACAATTTATATGTTTTAGTATACAGCAGCGTATTACCACGAGATCTGTATTATTACTTCACAGACGATATATTCGGCTTACGCGACGGACAGATAAAACTTCGATACGATCCGCGGACACGATATCCAGCACACAGCACGATATCCATCACACAGCAATATGTCCTCTCGGATACGCAACGATTCTTATTCATAGACACACAGTCAAAATGTTCGCGACACACAGCGCGGATTATCCTGTCCTCTACTCGTATAACACGACACGCGTAAATTTTTCGTACGACAACACATGAACGTACTTTTCCGAATTTCGCATTTTCTCGTACGACGACACACGAACGTACTCTGTCCTTTTACTCAATCCCATTTCTGAGCTGTAGGAACGACTTTGTTATAGGTGGGCGTATTAATTTATTAATTTTTAGACTGATTATAAATAAGAGAAAAGTCTTTATTCTCAATTGCACACATCTCGTATCTCGCGCACCGACAGGATAACTACTACTTTTTTTTTTTTTTTGAAGACTCATTACATAGCAACGCCATGGCAACAACGTACGCGCGATAACTCGCTAATTCCGCGCGTAAATATAAAATTTGAAATAAAATAAAGATAAATAAACATATCGCCTACAGGTTAAATCTTTGAATTCACTGAGCAAAGATTTTAATTGTGTATCGTTATCCGAAATTTTGATTGTACGTATAGATTGTAATTCACCAAGTAATTTCTGTATACCTGAATGTTCTTTTAATTGCCGTATCCATTCGCGTCCGAGAAGTGATTCTCGATTCTCTTTCGTAATGTATAAATTTAATTTACGCAGAAACTTACCGCTCTTGACATTTACAGTAATGTAACCGATAATTTCTATTCGAGTTTTGCAATACGATACTAAATTTATGTCCGTAGGGTAAATTATCGAACCGGTGAACAATCTTCTCGCTTCGCTTCTAGACATTAACGTGACTACTGCGCCGCTGTCGATTTCGAAACGGACTTTTTTGTTATTTACATTTAGTGTAGTATAGATTTTATCCCTGTAACTTGTATGTTCATTAACGTGTAATACATCGTATGTCGTATTCGAAGGATTTGTAAAACTAATTGAATTTGTCGCGAACAATTTTGACTTACATACTTTTTTAATGTGCCCTGCTTTCCCGCACTTAGAACACGTAATCGAACGATCCATCGTACAACCGTTCGCATAGTGGTCCTTGCCACAACGGTAACAAACAATATCTTTTGAATTGTTTTGTTTCGCATGCGCTTTATTGTCTTTATTTTTACCTGAATTAAAGGGTTTCTTAAACTTATCTTTGTATACTGGTTTCTTCGTAGAATGTCCTACTTTGGCGATGGCTTCCTCCCCTCGGCACTGCTTGGTTCCCATCTCCGATAGCTCCATTGCTGTCGCAGTCTGTATTGCTTTTTCTAGGGTGAGGTCCTTTGTTTCTAACAATCGATTCTGGATGCGTTTGTTCTTCAAACCAAGAATAAAATAATTACGTATTCCTGTGTTGGTGTAATTTCCCATCTTACAATTGATTGAGAGTTTTTGTAATGCCACCAAAAAGTCTTGCACTGATTCTCCTTCTTGTTGTTTGCGCTGCATCAATTTAAAGTTTTCAGCCACTTCCAATGTTTCAGGCTCATAGAATTCTTGTAATAATTTGGCAATGTCGTCGAATGTTTTCTTGTACGAATCTTCTGGTGCGAGTCGGTTAGATAGCATTTTAAAAGCTGCTGTACCGACGAAATGTAATAAGTACGGGACTTTTTTACTTTCCTCTATCTCGAAGATTCCGAGTGCACCTTTGAAACGTTTTAGCCATTGTGTCCATGAAATTTCGTTTGGATCAAACGAATCAATATTGAACGTATTGGTACTTGCTGTGCCATTGTATATATTTCACTGCACAAATGTGAAAACTTTGTCTCTGTTCTCACGTATATGTATGAAAAATTTGAATGTCAAGTATAATATGCGTATGTAACGTACACGTGAAAGTGTGATGCAATGTCTGCCGAATGAGACACCCAGAATGACGCAATCGAATGTTTTTTTTTTCTACCGGCACCCGGCATCCGGCACCCGGCACGTGCTTGGTCGAACTTGCGCGCATTCAAAAAGAAAAAAAAATGCTCTCGCGCCTTCCTTACGTACAAAGAATTTCGAAATTCTATTTCTTATTGTCACTGTTATGTATGACGATGTAAAATGTACTTGTGTTGTACGCGCACGCACTGTAACTTCCGTACGCATAACTAAGAGTTCTTGAGTCTTTTTCGAGAAAATTCGCAATGAATTTCTCGATTCTCGTCGCCAAATTGTTGTGTTCTTCACTCTTTGTACTGGTCAGAACACAGTGGGTTCACTGATATACACAGAATGCTGGAATATATATTTTTATTCAAAACGTAATATGTTGACGCCGTAGTGTCCATACAGTGAATATATGTCTCGCGGCAAGCACACTGCTGCTGCTAGGTCGCATGGCTGGATCCGCAAGGCGGATTCGCATGAGCCACCAATCCGGCTTCAATCGCGCATGGAAACAAACCATGCGCGTACAATCTTAATATATATTGAAACATATATAACAAAATAAATAATGAAGGACAAACAATAAGTATCGTTGACTCGACAATTATACATATAAACAGGCAACACACGTTTAGCTCACCTTGGTCTAAAATTAAATATCCTAAATATATAGAAGTTTTTTATTTATAATTTATTTTTTAACACAATACTTTTTAATTATGATATATTTTTAAAAATGCAAAATCGGTCGGCAATCTTTACTGAACATCTTTTATATACACAGTTTAAATTTTAATTATTTAACATATTCGTATTTAACAATATTGAGCATTTAAAGTATTAAATACTGTTTAGTAATTTGAAAAAATTTTAAGTTCGTATTTTATATTACGTTATACCATATAAGGAGAATTTAAAACTTGCTTATTACAAATACTCGATAGCAAAACTTGAAAAATGCAGCAATTAATAAATCAAAGAAAAGAAAATTTATTTTTCCATATATTTTTTAATCTAGCCCAGGCTAGCTGATTACTAGATAGTTTTCCTAAGCTCGCTATGAGACAATATATTTGTCAAGTATCTAGAACTTCTAAGCGTTACATTACTAGACAGTGGCTATCTAAAACACGTATCGGCTAGCTCATGACTGGACTCCGGCGAGTCTAAATTTCCACTCGGGAAGATTGCCTCCTGAATAAAATCGTATTATTTAATACGATTCGTATTTTTTTTTCAAGTAATAGACATATTTTTCATGAATTAAGGACAAAATCGGTCCTTTTCAGGGCCATAATGATGTGCAAAATCCGATTGCGCAACCTCCTTGCGGTGCACATTGGGTAACGCTAATGCCGACGGTTCATACTGTTATTACTGTTATTCATTAATTCATTGGGTTATTAGGTTTTATGGGTTATGCAATACACACACACACACACACACACACACACACACACACACACACACAAAATCATTATTCTGAAAGCTGAATGGGTGAAATCATTTGTGATCGCGTGATAAAATATCCATCTTTGATGTCTCCTGGAGCTAAAATACTGTTTTAAAGAGAATTGTTGCCATGAGAACTTTTGATCAGGATGACATGAACAACATTTTCCCAAAGTTTCAGACAAATTCGCCGAGAACCCATTTCCATAGGTTTTTGTGCGGGGTCCTTTACCATTAAGAAGAGACAATGAAATTTTAGGAGCACCAAATAATGGTAACTTTCTTGGAACCATTGAACTACTAGCTTTATACGACACTTTTTTAAAAGCTCATTTACTTAAACAAGCGCAGTGCGGTAAGGTAATGTAAGTTATCTTTCATCGGAAATTTATGAAGAACTGATCGAAATAATACATCACCGATTATTAAATAAGATAATTGAAAATATAAAGGAATCTAGGTATTACTCTATATCAGTTGATTCGACAACTGATGTAGGTCATACTGACCAATTATGTTTGACCATTCGATATCTTGAAAATGACGAACCGAACGATGAGCGATTTTTAATATTCATGTCAAATAAGGGTCATAAAGCTTAAAATATTTTCGATGCATTAATGTCATTTTTGACAAAGCATGATATAAACATTAAAAATTGCCGTGGACAATCTTACGACAATGTTTCGGTCATGAGTGGTCAGTATAATGGATTGCAAGCGCTCGTAAGCCGCGAAAACCAATTAGCATTATGGATACCATGTTTCGCGCACTCTTTGAATCTAGTTGGTACGGCAGCAATGGCATGTTGTTTGGAAGCAAAAAAATTTTTCGACTTGTTGGAAAATATTTATGTATTCTTTACTGTATCATCTGAATGCCACGACTTACTTGCTAAAAAATTAAAGCAAAGTGTATCTGGCAGCCAATATCGCGCGTTAATTCCAAAGAGAGTGAGTACAACAAGATGGGCATCTCGAGCAGAGGCTGTGGAATCAGTATGTAAAAGATTCAAAGAGTGCAAAACTGTTCTGCTAGAATTATCAGAGATTAATGATGAAGCAAGCGGGTTATATAAAATCATGACAAAATTGGAAACCGGTATTTACATCGTCTTTTGGAATGATATATTAAAAAGGGTAAATAAAACTAGCCTTAAATTACAAAGTTGTGATTTGGACCTTAATACATCAATTGCGCTCTTGAAATCTTTAAGGTCTTTCATTGAGTCTGTGCGCGATAATTTAATAATTATGAAGTCTTAGGCAAAGAAAAATCTGATTGTGACGAGTATGAGCAAAAACAAAAGCGAGTACGCAAACAGAATGTAAGACTAAATCCTCTCGATTATGGTCAAACAGAAAATGTTCAACTAACAGACTCTCAAAAATTTCGAATTGAATGTTATGTTCCTGTAATTGATCAACTAGTTATGTCATTGACTCAAAGAATTGCTGCTTATGAAAAATCTAAGAGTTATTTTGAATTTTTAAGAAGATTACACAGTCTATCTTTTCAAGAAAGTAGAGAACTTGCTTTGAAGGTAATAGAACTATATAAAGATGACCTTGAAGAAGATTTAATAACTGAACTTGTGCAATTTAAGGAATTTTCAAAAGAGTTTATCGTTAGTCGCGAAGATAAAGATGAGGAGAAAAAGATATGTTTTGAGGCTAAAATGTACAAGTTAATAATTGAAAAAGACCTGGAAGAAATTTTTCCAAATACTTGCATCGTATTGAAAATATATCTCATTCTTATGACCACGAATTATACAAGCGAAAGATCCTTTTCAAAATTGAAACTGATAAAAAATCGATTAAGGTCATCGATGGGCCAAGATCGACTCAATAATCTTTCTCTTATGAACATTGAAAGCGATTTATTGAGAAAAATTTCCTATTTTGATATTATAGACGATTTCGCGGAAAAAAAAGCACGTAAAATATTATTATAATCATATCGTATTATAGTTGCAAATTAATGAACCAAAAATGTTGCCAAAATAATAATACATCTAATGTTAAGTATAATTGTATGTTGATTAAGATATGTTTTAACTCTGAAAATAAATTTAAACAAAAGCCATACATTTCGTTCAATTAAGTATTATCCTATTCAGAATATAGCATTATTTGTATTATATTAATTACAGTTCCTTTTTTAGTGCTCAAATGTTCAATTAATTTTCAAAAAATCCTCGCCTTACATATGCCCCCACCAAAATCTGCCTAGGGCCGCATATTAGGTTAATCTGGCCCTGATCGATATTTATGTTGAGATCGGAGCTCTTCATTTTAAATAAAAATGCCAATTAAAATGTTTCATAGCACTGTACCTTGTAATCATCTACGAGCTTTTTCTATTTATGAGAGAGAATGCACCGCAGCTTATGTGACATACTTTACAAGCAATGTTATTATTACAAATGCTTAATGTACGTTACAACCTATTATGTTGTACTTAAATCCTTGTACATTATCTGTCACATAAGTTTTATGTTGCACCTCATTTTGCAAACTTCTTTTATATAACAGTTAAAATAAATTCCTTTAAGCATGTATTTGTGTAGAATTAATATAATCTTACTTTAACTTTCGTATGTGACCAAGTCTTGTCTTAAGATATTACTATAATGTACAGGTAAAAATAACATTATAAAAATTGAAATTATAAAAGAGAAATAGACATTTTATGTATGACAGGAGATAGTCTTGACGTAGTGTATGAAAATTTGATGTAGGATAGAAAAAATAATAGAAACTGTGATTTAACTGTTTAATATAAAAATTAAATTAGATAAAAAATATATTTTATAATTTCGTGAATTATATATACAATTTAAGTTATTAATGATATATAAAATAATTGTATTTGATCATGTCCATTTTTTATACTAAAACATGTTAATATTAAATACATAATAAATACATTGTATTTTGTACTAAGACACAATAAATAAATATTGTTATATCGTAAATAGTTTTTATTATTGACAAGAAAAGTCTATGACAATAGATTTTACAAATGTAACACGTGTTAAATTTTGAATGGATGAATAATAAAATATATCTAATATTAATAAACAATAAACAATCAGTAATATAGAACGCCAATATACGGTCAGGCCGGATCTTTTTCGCTCATTAATATTTTTCGTGTGAATTTTTTATCATTAGCGGTCGTTGATTTATTTAATTGGTTTTAATAAACAATCTATTTTACTTAGATAAATAAAAAATACATGTTACTTATATGATATGTTTTTATACATTACTTTGCACAATTATATAACGGAAAAAAAACAAAATTTCATGAATAATTATGTGTGTACACACGCTCCCACCCACGCACGCACACACGCACATACACACACATATATAGGTACATACATATATAAAATTAAAAACAATCTACTTTTACTTTCATTAATAAAAAATAAACATTATATAGCTGTAGACATTAAAGATTAAGGAAATCAAATTTAACAAAGCATTCGCATTAGGAATAAAAACGCAGAACTTTTAATCAAAAGTTGAACTGGTAGCTGTCACTGATAGATGATAGAATACTAATAGCAGATATACTGACAGCAGATATACTGACAGCTATTACTGCTAGCTACTGCAATTTCTGATTGATTTCAACAAATTCTGCCTTTCTGTTCTTAATGTAAATGTTCCCTAATACTTGCTACATAACAAAATAGTAATGCACAGTTTTTACGCAATTTGAAAATTCTAAACATGAGATCATAGAAATGCTATTTATATTTGTAACGTTTTTAAAAAAACATTTTAAAATATAAAAAACAATGTGTTCAATCATTATCTGCATTACCTACTAATGCAATAATGTTTCTTTGTAAACCTTTTAATTTTTTATAATTTTTAATCTTACGTAATTCATTCTCTAAGTATAGAAAACAATGCCTTAAGCCATCTTCCGTTTCTTCATTTTTAGCTATTGATTCAATTGCACTCGAAGCCATTGTCCAAAACTTATTTTTGGTAAATATACAAATTAACATACCCACCTCCAATGACCTTGACCTTGACAACGAGCGACGGCTAAAATCTCTTGGATGTTACTCAGGACAGTGACCTTGACAACATATGTCAAGATCAAGGTCATTGGAGGTGGGTATGTTAATCTGTATATTTACCGTAAAGCTTTTCCTCGTTTTATACGGTTATGGTAATCCACAGATTTTACAATATATAAACACGGATGTTGTTGATACAATAACAACAAAGTTCTAATATTGTCTTTATCCATACTAACCTGAAAATTAATAATTATATGTTTAAATAAACTCAACTATAACTGAGAGGCTTATTAAATTTAAAACAAAACCAAAACAGCATAAAAGCTAAGCTGGATGTACATGCTAATATTATTAGTTATATTTTTAGTTATATATATTATTATTATGATCCTCTTATAGGTCGAAACGTTTGACTTTGTTTGAAATATACCGTTTATAGGTTTGAATTGTATTCACACGACGATCTATCGCTCATTGGCCCTTTGATTTATTATTATATTGATTTTTTATATTTTTATTTTTTAATGCGTTAGTATATATACTATATTCTTTTTAAATTTATTATACTTCAATTATTGTAATTTATATTTAATGATTTATATTAAATTAATATGTACGCGTAAATATTAATTAAAAATTATTAATTGCTAATTACTAATTAATTTTCTTTAAAATGTATTTAATTTATTCTTGCTTACCAAGGTATAAGAATCCTTTTATAAAATAAATCCTAATAACCCTATTTTTGCTCTTTGGTTAGGAGCGTAGGCGCCTTCAACCCTGCCTTTGGATTATATGTGTAGCGCAAATCCTCTTTCCTTTTATTTATTAAAGGTTATGAAAGTTACATACATTTCCATTGTCCAACGACACGTTCACCAACATTGACTAGCTATTTATAAAGTAATAATGTTGGCAACAAGGAATTAAATCGATATGAAGCTAGCAACTGGTACGGAAAAATGGGACAGGATGCATTTTTCTGTACTAGATTTCTATTTGAGATATTCATCCGAGTTGCCTGTGTCCACGATTCGAGTTTTAGTAACTTTTTCTCGGATCGAGAACTCGGAGAGATTTCTAGTATCGTGAACATAAGGCTTAACGGACGTAGAGGACTAATAGACAGAATAGGCACAATAGCGAAAACACTATTTAGTACGATGGACGTAGACGACGAACGACACATAAACGAACAGTTAAACTTACTCGAAAACAAACAACAAACGATCCAATACACGGTACAGAACCAAATAAACGTATTAAACACAACAATAACACATCTCGATAAAATAGAGAGCGTAATCGAACATAACGAAAATTATTACAGAAACGCATAACAGAATACCATAATCAGGAAGAGATAAGTGAACATTTCGCGATCATTACCGCAATAATGACAGAACTAATAAGAGACGCCGAAAATATTATAGAATATCTTACGCACATTCGCAAAGGCGAAATGCACCCTAGATTAATGCCGATTAAAAATATTATAGCGTACCTAAAGGAAGCGGCACCGCAATTGCCGCAAGGCTCATACTTTCCGTTTAAAACTCACACCGAAGATTGGTTATAAATAGAAAAGCACACCGCGATAAGCGCATACTGCGACAAAGCAACTATATACTATACTATACTGCGTTTCCCTCTAATTTCACAACCGACTTACGATATTATGAATATAATCGAATTTCCTACACCTTCCCCTAACTATGTATTCACATATGTAAAAATCGAAAAAAATATAATCGCTGTCGATAAAGAAAAACTAACATACCTAGTACTCACAGAAACCGAACTACAAAAATGTAATAATATTAATTCTCATTATGTATGCAATCAAGACCTACCGATAGACTATGTAAATTTGGACGCGCCGTCTGAAATACAGTTATATATTGTTACGTCCGCGGAGCGATTTGAATTAATATCGCAACGCGCGATCGCAACGTCGCTCAATCGCCGCACTCGCGCCGTAAATAAACAACGCGATATTTAAAAAAAGGAACAAGTAACTTTAATTAACATAAAACAAGGAACAAGGAATACAATAATAATTAATGTGAGAGCGTTTCAAAAGATATGTCCGTTTGACACGACAGCTGTCAAAAGACTGCCGAAATGGCGACCGCTCACAAGATGTCCGCCGTTGTTAAACAACCCCCTTGACAACGATTTCCCGGATACGGCACAGTGGATGAAAACCAGGGACGTAATACTGCCCCCCTCCTCTTCAAGATTGTCGTCCCGACAACTAGGACTCTGCAGAGAGTGACTCTTTTTCATAGACTTCAGGGACTTGGGACAGCATTTTGCTCTACCCTGAGCTGTTGCTGCAAGTTACCGAGCACCATCCCAATCCAGCCTCAATTCAACAGGACAAGCTCCCAATCAACTTCTTCCAGAGAACTGGCCATGCTCTCAAAAGTCGACTCCAGGGCAACCTTCCATTCTTCAGTCACTTCTTTAGCGTCGACTTACAGGCGCGCCTCCTTGCTCTACCTTGGGCTCTTGCCCAAGTTACCGAGCGACACGTCATACTGGACCCAATCGACCACTCGTTCTGGTATCCCCTATTTTCCGCTTGATTTCCGGACCGCATTCTGGGAGTCTTCGGACAAGAGGGGGGTATCTTCCGTGGACCCATCGTCCTCGTACGAGGACTCCCCAAGTCCCTGTCTCGGCATTTGCCCTTCGTTCCGCGGGAAAAACCACGGATCAAAAACCGCGGGCAAGACAGTCTTCAACTCCTAAGATGTTCAGACTCAGCGATTCATCGGCTCCGAAGATGTTTAAGTTCGGTACGCCTCAGCTTCCGCAAACATCTCTAAAGAATAAAATAATTCGCGCAGTAAACAATGCAACTAAAACTTAACTCTTACTGTTATAATTTTTTTATTTCTTAAACTACCGGGCTCTGGACTATTCCCTAACAAGCTCCATCATCTTTCAGAAAAAGAAGCTAACCTATCCGCATGCACAATTTTTTTCTTGTGTCTCGAAGATCTTTGAATGCAATAAATTACATCTCTTAACTTTCTCACTATCAAGAAAGGACCTTCCCAATTGCTCTGTAATTTAGGGGCTCTTCCCTTTATTCTTCGAGGATTATAAAACCATACTTTTTCCCCTTCCTGAAAAAGAGTTCTTCTGGCCTTTCGATCATACCAGGACTTTACTCGTGAAGATTTCACATTCATCCGTTCTCTAACATCGGAATGGATCCTCTCTAGTTTCTCCTTCAAATTTCTAACAAAACCTCCGACCGACTGAGATTCATCTTTTGGAGGACTTCTTACTAACAGATCTAGAGGTAGTCTAAGATCTCGGGCAAAATATAATTCTGCAGGAGTCATTCCAGTAATCTCGTGTTTAGCAGATCTATAGGCTAATAAGAACATGGGGACCCAGCGATCCCAATCTTTCTGATTCTTAGAAATATACTTTGCTAAATAATTAATGATGTTGTCGCTCAACCTGTCCATCCGATTGAGGATGTAAAGCAGTTGTCCTCGTCTTCCTAATACCGAGCAGATCCATTAACTCTGCGAATAACTTGGATTCGAAATTTTTCCCTTGATCCGTATGAACTTCTAAGGGGACTCCGTGTCTAGAAATTATTTGACTAACGAAGACTTCTGCCACCGTTCTTGCCTTAATATTCTTCAAAGGAAAAGCTTCCACCCATTTGGTGAAACAGTCAACGATGACAAGAAGATATGTTTCCGGAAGTAGTAATTGGAAGAGGGCCGAGAATATCCATTTGTAATCTCTCAAATGGGACTCCAACGTTATAGATTTGTAATGGGGACTTTCCTTTCCCCAAAGGACCTTTCTTGGATATACAGATTTTACATGTTTTGCACCATTGCTCCACATCTTGTTTGCAAGTGGCCCAATAAAACCGCTTACGGATCTTTTCCAGAGTTTTATTGACTCCAAAATGCCCTCCAGAAGAAGAATCATGCGCCTCCTCTAAAATTTGGTTAATACGATTTCGAGGAACAATTAGTTGAAAGATGCTTGACTTAAGACTTGGTGCTTCCCATTTTCTATAGAGAACTCCGTCTTTTAAACTCAGAGCATCCCAATAAGACCAATAAATTCGAGCGGCTACATCTCTAGTAGGTATTTCCAAGCGAGACGGGCGTATCCCCGTCTCTTTGCCACGATAAATAAAAGAAATGCTAGGATCTTCTATCTGTTCTTTGCGCCAATCTTGAAGAGTCTCACCTACAAGAATAATTCGTGCAACTGATTTTCTCAATTCCTCTATATTCTTCTTCTCCACCTTGGCACAATATTCACAGCCAAATAATTCACATTGCCGTCTGGACAAACCATCGGCATTCTTATGAATCAGTCCTCTGCGATGAATGATTTCGAACTCATATTCTTGAAGCCTCTCCAGCCATCGTGCCAATTGTCCTTTCAAATCTTTGAAAGACATTAACCACCTAAGAGAAACGTGATCCATACGGATCAAAAACTTCCGACCCAAAAGATAGTGTCGGAAAAATTTAATAGAATCAACTATCGCCAAAAGCTCTCGACGAGTAACGCAATAATTCCTCTCAGTCTTACTAAGTACACGACTGAAATATGCAATGACTCTCTCTACCCCTTCCTGCTTTTGTGATAGGACCGCGCCAATTCCAATATTCGAGGCATCAGTATCTAAAATAAATTCTCCCTCCCCTTTCGGAAAAGACAGCAATGGAGAAGAAGATAACATTTGTTTTAATTCCAAAAATGCACTTTGACATTTCTCATTCCAAGAGAATTTAACTTGATTTTCCGTTAGAGCATATAAAGGTTTAGCCAAAGAAGAAAACCCTTTTACAAATTTACGATAACATGAGCAAAACACCCGAAAACTACGAAGTTGTTTCTTGTTATGTGGAATTGGCCAATCCCTCACAGCGGAAATCTTTTCGGGCTCTGTGCTAACGCCTCCCGAAGAAACTATATGTCCCAAATATTTTACTTCATTTGCAAAAAAAATACATTTTTTAGGATTTACTTTTAAATTAACTGAATTTAATCGTAAAAATACTTTCTTTAAATTCTCTACCATTTCAATAAAATTGTTTGCAAAAATGATCACGTCATCTAAATAAACTAAACAAATTCTAGATAATAATCCTTCTAAAACTTTTTCCATTAGTCTCTCAAAAGTAGCGGGGGCGTTACACAGTCCAAAAGGCGTTACAGTAAATTGCCACAATCCACGCCCAACAGAAAAAGCAGTCTTTTCTCTATCCTCAGGACGAATTTTTATTTGCCAATAACCACTCTTAAGATCTAAAGTGGAAAACCAAGAGTTACCTGAGAGCTGATCGAGGATATCATCAATTCTAGGCAAGGGATAAGTCTTTTATAGTTATTGCATTAAGTCTCCTGTAATCGACGCAAAATCTTATCGTTCCATCTTTCTTTCTCACTAAAACAGCAGGTGAAACCCAGGGGCTTTGTGATTCCTTGATGACTTTCTGCTCCTTCATTTCCTCAATAATCTCATCGACTTCCTTTTGCATATGTATAGAGATTGGACGAGGAACCTGCTTAATGGGAGAAGAATCTTTTATATTGATGACATGTTTTACAATTTCACAATTTCCAGAAACAATCTCCCCGGAAAATACGTCTTGGTGCTCTCTTAGAAAATCTACAAAAACATCCCTTTGAGCCTCATTTAAATTGACAGAATTATTAACATAGAGCTCTTTTAAGATAGATGGAACTTTTTCAGAAAAATCTTGAATTCGTGAACAACTTAAAGCTTGCTCCCTACTAGATTCCGGAAAACCAAAAGCAAATCCGAAAACATTTTCCAAATTTATCTTTTTAAGAAAATCTACTCCTAGTAAACAATCATCATTCATTTCCATTACAAACATTGGAATTTCTACGGAATATTTTCCCAAGAGAACCTTTACTTCAACCGTAAATTCAATGGGCACTTCTTCTCCAGAGGGATATTTAAAAGAACCATCTTTAATTCGAATAATGTGCTTGCCCTTTTTTACCAACTTTTTATTAAGAATTGAAACGTCCGAGCCCGTATCTATCTTAAAAGAACATTCTTTGCCGTCCAACTTTCCTTTATAACTAAAATAATTCAAACTTAATTTAATTCGATTAACTGAAAACAATTAATATTCGGGGTGTTATCCTCTACAGTTGATCTCCCCCCGCTGAGAGCAACTAGGCTGTGTTTCCCTTATTCTCCGGACAATCGGATCGGAAGTGTCCCGTTTTTCCGCAATACCAACACTCCTTTGTGTTTGTTAGTCTTTTTCCAATTTCCCCGTCCGTAATTATTCTCATTTCTTTCCTTTTTTCCGTCTTTTCCATCTTTCTCATTATTTTGCGCGCCCTTGTCTTTCACTTTCACAAAACGCTTTTCAAAACCTTTCCTTCTCTCAAAATTCTCTCCTTGTATTATTTTTATGGCCTTCGCCCTTTCTACGGCTAATTTCAGCGAGGTGATCCCTTCTAGCTGTAGAGTCCTTCTAACGAATCCGTCCAAAAGAGAAGAAACGAATTGCGCGCACGCGATTTTGTCTCGTACTGCGTAGGAACACTCGGGGTAAGCTAATCGAGAAAGTCTTTCTAATTCGGATCCCAATGTAGGAAAATCTTCCCCGAATTTTGGCCTTCTATTCGTAAATTGAGTGTAATAATTTTGTGAAAGTTGTCCTTCGCCGAAACGCAACTCTAATTTCGATTTTAATTCCTCGTATCCAAAATTTTCTAAATCCTCTACAGATTCCAAAACAAAGCGCTTTCCCTCTTAAATTTGAAGCTAAAGCTACAGTTTTGGTCGCGTCGTCCCATCGATTTGCGCGTGCGATTAAATTAAATTGAGAGAAAAACTCTCGCAACGGAACCGAGCCGTCAAACGTATCGGGTTTTAATTTATACCCTATTTCATTACGCGCGTTTTCCCCCTCATTTACAATTTCTCTCTCAAGACCGCGATTCGCTCTTATATTGGAAGGACTTAGCTCTATTTCCCGTGAAGGACGCCGGTTTTCCCGTAGATGCTCAAGCTCCTCGTCGTGCCGGCGTAACATTGCCGCGAATTCCTCCTCTTGGCGCATCTGCCGCATCTCTTGCAGCACAGCTTGTAAAACGGCCAACTCTGTCGCTACCGACTCCGTCGTTGCTGACTCCGTCGCTGTCGACTCCGTCGCAGGCTCCAAAGGTTCCACAAGCCGTCTCTTCCTCATCACAGCAAACGCCATGGCACACACTCACGATCCCGGACGAGCCCCCAAAATGTTACGTCCGCGGAGCGATTTGAATTAATACCGCAACGCGCGATCGCAACGTCGCTCAATCGCCGCACTCGCGCCGTAAATAAACAACGCGATATTTAAGAAAAGGAACAAGTAACTTTAATTAACATAAAACAAGGAACAAGGAATACAATAATAATTAATGTGAGAGCGTTTCAAAAGATATGTCCGGTTGACACGACAGCTGTCAAAAGACTGCCGAAATGGCGACCGCTCACAAGATGTCCGCCGTTGTTGTTAAACAACCCCCTTGACAACGAGTTCCCGGATACGGCACAGTGGATGAAAACAAGGGACGTAACAATATGTTACTCGCAACCGCCGAATTTGCCCATTGCCCGAATTTTTTAACCACAACGCGATGTGGTTAAGCTTAAATGCCCACAACGCGTTCTGGGTATTTATTTCGGTCACTGGGCGTCGGAAAACACCCACAACGCGTTGTGAGTATTTCAGTTTGCTCAATAGCCGAAAAAATATAATTTTTCGCTTTGTGGCCATTACAAAATACCCACAACGCGTTGTGAGTATTCCGATTTTACCCACTATGCGTTCTGAGTATTTTGCGTTTACCCATAACACGAATTATTAATTTAATTAATTATTAATTATTTATTTTTTAATAATAATAATTAATTATTAATTTAATTATTAATTTAATTAATTAAGATTTTGTGAAATGTGGTTGCTCTAAAGGATGTAATAACAAATCTTGTTCTTATGCCAAAAAGAAATTGAAATGTAATTCTAAATGTCATAATAGTAGTGCATGTAAGAATAAATAAAAAATATTAATAACAAAAATAATAGAAATAAAAAATATTAAGCAAAGTTATACGCATATAAGTATAGAAAGATTTTCTGTTTTACTTTTTACTTATGTTTTTAAAAGTTACAATTGCATTTTCTAACTTTCATTTTAATTATTTTATTGTAATTTTTTAAGCTATAATTTTGTAATTGATATGCACACACAAATAGTTTATTTACAATGAGAAGATTAATTAGTTGGTAATATTTATTAAAATTTTAATAAATAAATTAATTTAGTGTTAATTGAGATATTTAGGTTGTATTAATATATGTTATTATACACGGTGCTTGTAATTGAAAAAGTTATCGAAGAAAAATTTAAAAAAATTAAAAACACCATGCGTTGTGGGTAAACGCAAAATACTCAGAACGCGTAGTGGGTGAAACCGAAATACTCAGAACGCGTAGTGGGTAAAACCGGAATACTCACAACGCGTTGTGGGTATTTTGTAGTGGCCACAAAGCGAAAAATTATATTTTTTCGGCTATTGAGCAAACTGAAATACCCACAACGCATTGTGGGTGTTTTCCAACGCTCAGTGGCCGAAATAAATATCCAGAACGCGTTATGAACATTTAAGCTTAACCACATCGCGTTGTGGTTAAAAAATTCGTGCAATGGGCAAATTCTGCGATTGCGAATAACATATACAAAGCGACAACATTATCAAAGTAATTACAATATAAGAAACTATATCTCGACTCAAATGAAATGGATCGCGTTACGGCAACCAAACACGGTTATACTCGACTGACGCCGAACGAAAGATAACCAGACAATGCGACAAACATTCAGACAAAGAAGAAATAATAAAAAATACGGGAAAAATAACTTTAAAAGGAGAATGTAAATTGACAACAACCGACATGACAATACAGACCAGAAAGACAATTTACAGAATAAACACGGAAACATTTTTATCCAGAATTAACATCACACTCTCAAATACCACAGTAACGTACGACAACGAGACATTAAAAGATATCTCACAGCACCGCACAGAACTAGCAAGACTTAAAGCCAATCTAGAAATCATAGATAAAAATCTACAAAACAACGAACAAAACTTTTTCGCGACAAAACAATTTATCTATCCGATGGCGACAAGCGGAATAATAACATTAATTATCATAGCGATCATAATCTGGATAGTAATACAACGAAAAAACAGATACAAAATGAAACGACCCATAATTAAAATAGTAGAAGATGAATACAAAATGCCTAGAACAATATTAAAAAGAAGCGGCAGCACTAGATTCTAAGAAACGATTATAATTATACAATGTATTCGGGAAAACAAATGGATTGTAAAACTTAGTTTAAGAAAAACTTCGAACCTCCGTTTTTCTTTATCAACGGGGGAGAGGCGTTATAGCCCGAAAGGCTATAAACTAATTTTTAGATAATTTAAGTTATAGAGAATAATTTAGGTCAAAAAGGAACGCGAACACCAGAACACTTGCGAAACGCCTACACAGCAAGGCACACGCGAATATCAGGACATTTGCGAAAATGCAAGCGAAGAGTTTCGACATTGAACCTGCTTCGCTTGCATTTGGACTTTGATCGCACACCCGAAAATGACCCAGAAAAGTAAGAATAAAAGACCCGTCGCAAGTACGCACGAGGTCAGTCGATAACTATAACACGGGTCGCTAGTCACGGTCAGAGTCGCGAGTTATAATCCGAACGTGAGTCCAACGACGCGAAGTAAATCGCGAACGTGATAAATTAACTCAGCGCAGAAAGGTGAAATAGAATAAACACGCGCTAAAAGATATATTTGTATTTATTTATTGAAATAAAAGTGTTATCATTCTAGAACGAAATAGTGTGTGATAGTGTCTAGTGTCTTTGACGACCCGAGGCCCTAGCTCCTAATCCAGCAACGATCCCTATTATTTCTTTGTGCCAAAATCCAAGGCACAACAACTTGTAGATTGTGAATTATTATCATGTGTTGTAAATGATATTCTTCACGATGCTTGTAACAAATAAATTATTTTTACCGATTTAAATTGTGAATTTAATTTATTTTTTCCCCGTTCTTTATGAATATAAAATAGTGTAATATGTGTGTACATAATTAGCATAACTTTAGTCTGAAATCTTTTCCTCTCAACACATATCATATTTCTCATATTTCTATATCTCTGCTAGAGATATAGAAATATGATGAGGTAGATGATACTCCAGTTAGAAGGAGACAAGAGATGTAGAATTAAAATATATAATCGAGAGGACAGTGTTCAACATTATACAGTCTACATTCTTCATAAAGTAAACTGTGTGTTGAACCGTGAGTGCTGTATGAATTAAACTGTTAGACTTTGTGAGTTCTGTATGACTATGAAAGAAGATGAAGATGTTATGGTGATTGAGGATTCGGATGAAGATGGGTCGGACATTGAAGGTATGGTGATCGCAGATTCTGATGAAGAATGGGACAATATACTTGAGGCTTTAAAAGATTCAGACTATAATAGTGATTCCAGTGACGAATATGTCGAGGAAACGCATCGTGTGTTAGGACAGGCTGACCTTATTTCCATGAATGAATGGAAGAAAATGTGTAGTATATATTTTTATTATAAAATTGGGGACTATAAGTTTTGCACCGCATGTTTTGTTCGTATTGGAGAATTATATTCAAATATTAGTGCGGTGCGAAGACACGAAACTGCATCTTTCGGTTTAATTCTCGGACAATTTTGCAGTGAGTACAAATATCCATTGCATCAGATATTACCGTGCAATATATGCCCAATTTGCATGCAATAAACTTTAAATTTGTGTGAGTGTTAAATATGTAGATATGGAGAATATGGAATATGGAGATATGGAGAACAAGATTGAATTGAAAGAGTATCTGTGGAGCAGCTATATTTGCGTTTTTGAGAAAGAATCATATGCTGTCTGGGTAGACTATTGCAACGAATGCATCGAATTGTTGGAAAAAATTAGACGGTTAAAACATCCACGATCGACCTCTGTGAAGTTGGCCCCTCATTTTTTAAATTTGAAAAATGATTAAGAGTTCTGGGTGCCCCTCGAAGAACATCAGTAGAACAACTAGAACAAGAAAATAATAATAATCTACAATGTAAGTATTAAAAAAATAAAGAATATTAAATAAATACATAAATATTTATAATAATTGATAATGTAATGAATGTATTATTTGATTTTTTACAGTAAAACATAAAACTGCTCGTTGGGTTCGAGCAGGGCGACGAGGTGGACGAGGTGGACGAGGTCGCGGACGTGGAGGACGTGGTCGCGGCAACACAATATACCTATATTAATATGTAAAAATAAACTGCATATAATATTTAATTAATATTTGTATTTTATCTCCCTCTCTCTCTCCCTCCCTCCCTCCCTCCCTCCCTCCGCGTGCGTGCGGCGTGTGTGTGTATGTGCATATGCGTACATGTATGTGTGGTAAATAGGGTTGAGAGTACGTACATGCGTTCGTGTGTGTGTGTGCGTGCGTGTGTGTGTGCGTGCGTGCGTGCGTGTGTGTGTGTGTGTGTGTGTGTGTGTGTGTGTGTGTGTGTGTGTGTGTGTGTGAATGCACGCGTGCATAAAACTATAGGTTATAGAATTTGACATATTAGATTATGTTATAGGCCTAGTTTACACCATACGTCTTTTGATACACGAATCAAAAGTAGTGCGCACCAAGCGTTTAATTCGACTGCGTTTATATTGAACGACAGCAAGGTTTACATCAAGTGTATTAAATTGTGAAAAGTACAGATAAGATTTAAATAAAGTACACGCAGAGTAGTATATATAGAGTGTTAAATATTAAAAATAGATATAATGAATAAAGACATTACATATTTTTTTGCTATGCTTAGACTTATAAAAATTCATCAAGATTTTCGGAAAAAACAATTACGACTATGGTTTTCCCATAGACGACGTGTATTGAAGATAAAGCTTCAGAGGTTATGTTATCTGAAAAGTAATGAGTTGTTAATGAAATGGAAACAAATTAATAATTTACAGCCTCTGCAACTAACCATGGAAGGTATACGATATCGAAGAATTTGGCAAAATGAAAGGAGTTTCGATTTTTGGAACAGAATTGTAAATTTCCATTATACTTCAAAAGAATGGATAGAAAGTTTTCGTATGTCTAAAGATAGTTTTTTAGAATTATGTGATCTACTTAGAGGCGAATTAGAACCAAAACCACAATTTCTAGTATCAAGAGAAGCTATATCAGTACAAAAACAAATAGCTGTTGCTTTATACAAACTAGCAAGTACTGCAGAATACAGAGTTGTTGGAAATGTAATGGGCATACATAAATCGTCAGTAAAAAAGTGTTTCTACAGGGTAGTAAAAGCTATCAATAAAATAATGCTTCCGAATTATATATATATGCCCGATAAAAATGAAGCAAAATTTATAGCTAAAAAATTTGAAGAAAAATGTTTTATTCCACAAATTATTGGTAGTATTGATGGAACCCACATTGAAATTATTCCACCGAAAGAAGGATACAGAGATTTTATAAACAGGAAAGGGTGGCCATCATATAATATGCTTGCTGTTGTTGATCACAATGGAAGGTATTTTTTTTTTCATATATTCCATATAACTTATAAGAATTAATTTGCCTTTTTGCATTTAAAAATTGTAATTATAGATTCAGAAATGTTGTGATAAAACATCCTGGGAGTTGTCACGATGCTGCTGTCTTTAAAGAAAGTACACTATATAAAAATGCTGATACAATAATACCTCAGGTAAATATATATTCTATAGAAATATTTATTTTGATGTTTTTATTTTTATATGGAGATTATTTATGATATGAAATTTATATCTTTCAGAATACTTATAATACAAATGAAATGGAAGTACCATTCATGATTGTGGGAGATCCAGCATATCCATTATTATCATGGCTTTTGAAAGGATTTTCTGGCTCATTGTCAGCAGAAGAAGAATCTTTTAACGTTTATCTGAATTCTGCTCCAGTATCTGTAGAGATGGCATTTGGCAGATTAAAAGCTAGATGGAGAATTCTACACAAGATTAATTGTGATTACAGTTTTGCACCAGAAGTTATTGCAGCATGTTGCACATTACATAATTTTGTTGAAAATAAGAAAGATCAATTTATTATGCAATGGTTAGAAGAAGTTGAACAATTAGAAGTTCTAATACCGCAACCAACAGCTAATACCTGTGCTGAAAAAGATTCTGTTCAAGGCACAATTTTACGAAATCATATAAAACAATATTTATCAGAGAACTTTCCATTAAGAAAAGCTTTAATACGACCTTGAAAATGTGTATTTATTAGTAATTTTTTGTATGCAGGTTAATTAAATAAGTTTGATAATGTTGATTATGTAATAAATTATTAAATATTTATTTTAATCAGTTTTAACGCTGTATTTATAATAAATCCTTTTTAATTATAATTATTATTTAAAAATAAAAATTTTTTTCCATTTTTTGTTGCTCTCATTCTTTTGTATTTTAACTTATTTTATACTACCATAATAGTTATTTTATTAGATTTAATGCATATCAGTCTCAAAAATTAGCAAATTAGCCTTTTAGCGGACGAATAACGTTACTATAAGTAGTAAATTATCACAACTGTAACATATATCCTTATCACGCAAAAATATCACAACTGTAATATTATAATAAAATAAGAATTCTCTCTCTCATATATATATAAAACTTTAGAAAATAATATTAAAAATATATAGTCTGAAACATAACACAGCAATGTAACATACGCAAGACTATATGAACATAATAATACGTAATAATTAGAAGATAATATTAAAAATATATAGTCTGAAACATAACAGCAATGTAACATACGCAAGACTATATGAACGTAATAATACATATTTTCTTTTTGGTTCTAATCTATATCAATACATGTATACTTTAAACCTCTTTGAATGAAGATGACTTCTGTTCTAGTGAAGCAGTTGTTGTTTTTGTACTTTGGCTCACCTTGGGAGATGAAGGACCAGCACAATTCATCTAAAAAGATAGAATTTTATCTTATATTTTAATTAATAAAAATGCTAATTACTAAAATTGTTTTCATTAACTCACCGGAATTAATTTCAAAGGCATATAATTATTTTGAGGAAATGTAGGCATTTGAGGTCTTAATGCATGCATGCTTTGCAAAAAAGTTTGCATAATTAAATTTGTTTGTTCTCGTTGAAAATCACGTTCTTTTTCCATTTCTCGTTGCTCCCATTCTCTTTGTTTCTCGGACTCTTGTTGAATAAGTTCTTTTTGCATTTTATCTTGTTTTTCTATCATCGTATCCAGCATAATCTTTTGTGATTCTAACCATTTCTCTGTATAATTTTCTAAAGTAGCTTGATAACTTTTTCTTCCTAATATATTATACATAAATAGATCTATTATAAATAGAATCTATTATACATTTCAATCAAATTAAGAATAAAATTCTTTCACTCTTACCAGTTTGTTTCAACTTTCTTTTTTTTTTGCTGGTTCTTCATTCTCTTGATCCTCAAATACATCTGAAGTCTCGCAATCTGCACTACTATTGTATACTATATCTTCAGAATTAGCTAAAATAAAAAAACAGTTATTTTTTTTAAATTAATTAAACTCATAGGCCCATATTCTCAGCTCACATTTAGCGATAAATGTGAGCTGAGAATACGGACCATAATGTTTATTATATTTTAATATTGTATTCACATTTATTATATTTTAATATTGTATTTACCTTCCAATTCATTGCTTAATTCATTATTATTGCATATAGCAGTATCACTATTATTGCATATAGCAGTATCAACTCCTAAAAAATCTGCTTCTGCACTTGGTCTACAACCATATAATAATTCCAGTTCTTTATAAAATGGACAACTTGTTGCTGCAGCTCCACTTACATTATTGTTTCTTCTGCACTTAAAATATGCAAGTTTTAAATTCTTTAATTTTAATTTCATTTGCTCTGCTGTCTTAAAATAACCTCTTTGTTCCATTTCTGGAACGAGCATCCGAAAAATATCCACATGTTTATGTTTTTTTCCATCCATTATTAATAAAATTTTCTTTTCAAGACATAATTCTAAAAAACCACGTGTTTCCTCCTCCACCCAGTTTTGACCTCTTTTGCACGACATTATTATAATTCTTTTTCTAGGAAAATATCTTGAATAAGCGATGGATTGATCCGCCTAAATCACGAGTGTTTACAGCGCCATACATATGTTTGATACGCGTATTATTTTGATACGATACGCCTTCTTGACGCGTATCGTACTAGCTCAGTACGCTATCGTTTACATCACTAGGACTAAACACATTAAATACTTGATACGCGTATCAAACAATCGGTGTAAACTAGGCCATAGTTACCAACGACGGTCGGTAATAATCGACTGCTCGAACCGTTTTTCGCGCATGCGTATTGGAGACGTCGACGACGACCACGACGGAGACGTTTCTTAATGATAAATTTTATACATTAAGACTTTGCATCTTAATGTCTCTGTTTATAGGATACGTAGAGCAAAAATAAAGACACTTTTCTTATATAATTTAAACCCAAGCTATCGATTAAGCCTAGTAAGAACTCAATCCGTTCAGCGGTTATTGAGGTCTGATAATATCAAGTACTCTCAAAAATCCGACTCGCGTATAGATTCACGGAGTGCCTTGCTGCTGCTGCGCGATACTTGGCGCGAGACACTACCGTGTCTCTTGATTAAGCAGTAACGCGGTGGGAGATAATACTTATTCTGGATTTCGCTCTTCAAAAGTTTTAATCTTTCCAGATAAAAATATATATGTGATTTATTAAAACTCGACCTGACTGGCCAATACAAATAATTCTACACAACGTTCCGGCCCTTGGGTACGGGCCCTTATCAAGTGTTGCTATAAAAATAAATGAAAAATAGTATATTAACAATTAGAAACGAACCGCGATTTGAGCTGTAATGTACAGGATATTTTTTAAGAACGTTACCTTTCAAGTTGTTTAAATGAAAGCCGTGATATTACTAATGTCGAAAAAGACGACATGTATGTTATATTACTATGTTTCGCATCCAAATAACATAAACATTACAAAGACACAGGAACAAAACACAGAAAGAAAAGAGAGATTGCTGAGATGTTTTTTTTATAAAAAAATTTAACAACAATATTAACCTACAAAAAGACACAGATAATTTAAATCCGATATATGACACGCTAATACACAGAGTATGATTGCTTGTTTATTTGTAAAATTTCTTCCTGTGTCTTTGTAATGTTTATGTTATTTGGATGCGAAACATAGTAATATAACATACATGTCGTCTTTCTCGACATTAGTAATATCACGGCTTTCATTTAAACAACTTGAAAGGTAACGTTCTTAAAAAATATCCTGTACATTACAGCTCAAATCGCGGTTCGTTTCTAATTGTTAATATACTATTTTTCATTTATTTTTATAGCAACACTTGATAAGGGCCCGTACCCAAGGGCCGAAACGTTGTGTAGAAATATTTGTATTGGCCAGTCAGGTCGAGTTTTAATAAATCACTTATATATTTTTATTCATCACTGGCGACTTCAATTTTATTATTTGATATTTCCAGATAAAATTTGCGATTGACACGTCGACTTGCGTTACGCGCATGCAGGACATCTACATCCGTGACATTCTCGTTTCTTGCGAAACCGAGGATTCAATTGAATTCGTTGCTACGCACTGGTCATTAACGCGCGACCTACATCGAGATTGCAGCAGCAACAGCGGCAGTAGCAGCAGCCATCGTGGGAAAACCACGTGAAATGCCCGTGTTTCGTAAACTACCTACACGAAGTTTCCGCAGAGCGCAAATCGCGTCTAAGCCGATGCGCACCGGAGCGACGTGGAAACGCATTAAGGATGCAAACATCAATTCGTGTGAGTTCGCGAGCGCTCCGAATTACCTGCAATGAATTATTAGCGTCCACTTAATAAATGATCAAGTCACATCCAATCGGAACAAGGGAGCAATTATTTGAGACGCGTGAAATTAGGTAGCTTACGAAATAACCACCGAGATCTCGTCGCGCCGGATGACATCAATATTAAGCAATATTTTAAAGATACAACTGCATATCTGTATTACTGAAGTATAAACATAATTCAAAGCTTCGGTAAAGTTTTTGTGATACTCCTAAAAAATTCAATGTAGAATTGCAATTATAAAAATATCACATACAATGATAAATTACTGATATTCCTAATAGCAATTAATATCTATCAATATGATAACAATAACGATGTGATAAGGAGATGTGGAGACGTGTAAAAATACGGAAATTATATTAACCAAAGAAGAAGCGTGTAAAATTTATTGTCACGGTCAATATGTGTAATGTAACGTAACGCAATAATGTCGCGTGGCTATAATAATACTATAAGACGATAATAAAATAGAGAATATTGGATTTCAGCTGTCATCGTCAGTCTGTTTGTCGTCATGCCATAGTTAATTGGAAGTTGAAGCACGCCGAGCGACCACTTTATCCCCGTGCACGACGAACCATGCTTCTCTGTGTAGTAATTGACTCGAGTTAACGGATACTGGCTCAAGAGAGCCGCTGATTCCCCTCATCCGCTCTCCTTGGTCCAACTTAGACGATGCTGTAAGCATTTACGGTTTACCGTCGTTTACCTAACCGAGACTATAAGAGACAAGTCATAGCGACACAATAACTCATTCAGCGCGCTACCGAATTTACAAATTGACACTTTGTCGATTTCCTTTAGAAATTTACTTTTACGACTTTAGAAAGTTATTATTATTGCAAAAATTATCATCCGTTATTAGCTCCATTGAGTATCCAACTAATAATATTAATTAAAATTATCTTCTTAGTCAGACTTTTTTATAAACATCAAGTTTCATGTATATTGTAATGAATTTTATGTTATTATAAATTTTCCTATGTTATTTTAATAACATTTTTATCTATATATAATTTTATTCATCTTGATTTTAAAATATTACTGACATGTGCAAGTAGATAATAATTAACAAATTTTGTATTGTTTAAAGATGATTCAAAATTGCACTAGTTTCGCATCTGTTGCATCTTTGGTATCGTTATATTCGTGATTAAACTGCAAGTCTCTTATAATCTCAAGGAACGTTCGCAAAATTAATTAGGTTGGCTTAATCATCAAAACGTCAGTGTAAATAAAAGTGAACGCGTAAAGGGTTCAAAAGAGAATTCTGTACTCTTTCTAGCAATAAAGAGAGAAATGTACATATACTGCATGCAGATGAGAGAGAGAGGAGGGAGGGAGAGGGGGAGAGGGAGAGAGAGGGAGAGGGAGAGAGGGGGGAGAGGGAGAGAGAGGGGGAGAGGGAGAGAGGAGAAGAGGGAGAGAGGAGAAGAGGGAGAGAGAGAGAGGGAGAGAGAGAGAGGGAGAGAGGGAGAGGGAGAGGGTGTGGGAGAGGGAGAGGGAGAGAGAGAGAGTAACAGCAAAGCGTCTCACAAAAATTATCAACCTGGCGCGAGGATGAGTATGACGAGTAAAAAGAAGCGGAAAAAAGAAGAGAAAAAAGAAGAGAGTTGCGAAGCGTAATAGAGAGTCCTCGTGGACTTCTCTTGGGTTATGAAATTCATCCGAGCCTTCGTTAGTGCCTTCGACTCTATCTTAAGGAAGAAAGCATGAAAGGAAAGGAAGTGGGTCGACGCGGTCTGCCAACGAGATGCACCGGCGCGAATTAATGTCTTCGCGACCTACTCGTATGATTACAGCATGCGACTACATGTGCGTATCTGCTACGCGCCAAATCCGTAGCAATCAATCTGCTCAACAATGGTTAGGTTCACTAACTTCGCCTAGATACGAACAAACCAAAGAATTTTGCTCTCCTGTCATGTGCCTGAATGTGAATAATATTAAAAGAATTTTATTTTACGTTGTAAATAAATATATGCCACTTTCTTTACAACTACGATAATTTTTTAACGCCGTCAAAATCCGAGTATTTGAAAGGTCCTAATAATTAAAAACGAACATTCAATCGACTAATCGTAGATTTAGTGCATATGTTGCACGTATTTTTCACAGAATATCATCGATTAACAACTCGTTTGGCACCAATAACGGAATCTATTAGAACCAAACGGCACGATGTGCAACAGGTGCAACGAAACTACTACGGAAGAAATGCCCAATAGCAAAAAAGAGGCATGAAAAGTCAGAGATGCACAGACACTTATATGACTTTCTTGTCGTTTTCCAATTCTAAGAAAGTTTTGCATATATGTACCGTTCTAGATATCTCAGTCTATTTTAGAAAGAGTTCTATCGTTTAAAGTAACGAAAACACTATCTAAAAAATCGGACGGCTATCTTCACGACGCCCCCCATTATGTGAAAAATGCACTTTTTTAGAGTTCTGAATTGAATTCAGATAGTTCTAGAGTTCTAGGTAGGTTTTTAAAATAGTTCTGCTCAAGATACCCAAAAAATTTTTGAAGTTCTCAACTCAAGAAACAAAAAAGTGCGAGAACTCATTCAATTTTGATTTCAGCGCTCTCAGTCTTAAGAATAATCGTTAGAACTCGTGAGGGGCTATCCAGAACTTTCAGCAAAACGTCGGATTTCCGAAAAAATTTACTTTCAAAACGAGATGAAAATTTTTTTGGGAAATACGATGTTCTGTTGAAAGGTCTGGGTAGCCCCTCACGAGTTCTACCGATTATTATTAAGACTCGAAGTGCTAAAACCGAAACTACAAAATTTCTCGTCAATTTTTTTTTTTCGAGTCGAATATTTCAGTCCCTCGCATCGAAATTTTTTTTTAGAAATCCGACGTTCCATTGAGAGTTCTGGGTAATCCTTTACGAGTTCTAACTATTATTATTAAGCCTCGAGGCGCTAAAAGCAAAACTGCAAGAGTTCTCGTCAATTTTCGTTCCTCGAGTCGCATATTTCCAAGTCCCTCAGGTCGAAAATTTTTTTAAAAAATCCGATGTTCTATGGAAAGTTCTGTACGGATATTGTCAAGGGCCTGAGGAAAATCGTCATGGGCCCGCGATTGATAGAGTTCCTGGGCCAGCGGTGCTATCGCGCCGCCACCAGAGAGTCGCGTGGAGAGGAGAGCGAGAACGTGCACGCTCTCGTTATACGATTAGCGTACTTGCCTTTGTCCTAGCGATTGAATTGTATTAGCAGATACATTGAGAGTAAAATACGTGTACTTTTACGATCAGTTTTAACGTTATTCAGAAGTGGGTTATATAGGAACGAGTACGTGCCTATTTAATTTGGTATATTGAAATATATATACATTTCGATACATTCGATAAATACGACGATATATTCATTAATATGGGTCGCCATAAGTCACGCCGCGATAACGATCGAAGTAATTCGAAACGTAAGAAACGCAATTCGTTTGCTTCGTCGTAGATGAGGAAAAGAGACGAAGGGATGAGCGTTTCGAACGACTGGAACGCATAGTGGAAAGTTTAGATCGACGATCGCATGTGAAAGGCTCGTGCATTCACAAGGGAGACGAGCAAATGATACCTGTGTTCGATCCATCCAAAGACGAGCTAGTTATCAAAAAATGGATCGAACATGTAGACGACCTGGCCATACAATACGGTTGGCATGACCAAGCGATTATGCGATTAATACCAGAACGTTTGAAAGGATGTGCGCGGCAATGGTATGACGCACGGCCACGATTAGCCGTTACATGGGTAGAGACAAAAAAATCTTTAAAACAACAATTCCGTAAGTCTGTTCCATTTAGTAAACTATTTAAAGAAGCTGCGTTATACGAAAGCGCTCCCGGCCAAGCGCTCGGAAATTATTGCTTTCAGAAATTAAATAAGATGCGTAAATTAGATATCAATATATTCGATAAATATCTTATTCATGCGGTGATTGGCGGAATCACAGACGAAAATGTCGCGAGAACAGTACGTTCCGCACAGCATTGCGACGCGAACTCATTATACGCGTATATGACGACGTTAGGTAATATTCCGTCGAAGGGCGAAAGAAATGAAGCTGCATCGGTATCTACTTTTATGAAAGATCGAAAATGTCAGTTATTAAATCGTTCGACATCGGATCAAGCGCAAACTGTAGATGACGAAAACGTTAAATCGACAGACGATAAGACTACCGCGAGCGATAATAAGGTTAGACAATTGCGATTAGAATGTTCTAATTGCAGTAAGGCGGGTCATATCGCGAGGAAGTGTCGTATGCCGCGTGTAAAGTGCGAACAATGTCGTCGTTTAGGACACAATGTCGATGAATGTCCTTTTAAAAAGGATGTGAACGCTGTGACGGAAGCGAGATGTTTAACGAATCTGTATGAAAGAACGATATCTGTTAACGGGCATAAAATCAAAGGACTGTTTGATAGCGGAAGTAGCTGTAGTTTATTGCGAAAGTCTGTGGGCGAAAAATATAATATGTCTGTATCAATAACATCGGATAACGTACTGAGAGGATTTGCCGGACATGTCACGACAAGTAATCGGTCGACGCTTTGCGACATTAAAATTATGAACGCGACGGCACGAATTAATGCAATTATAGTACCTAATAGTCATCTCGTTTACGATGTTATTGTCGAACGCGATTTTCTCGAACAAGAACATATCGTTACTATTAAACGAGGAAATAAATTAATACTCGAGCAATTGCCCACGATTAATGTCGAATGCGCGAGTATTGCTGACGTAAATTTCTCGGAAGTATTGACGAACGATATAATAATTACCTGCACTGATAGCGAAGAAACGAAATAACAATGTACAAATCTAATTCGAAAATTTAGAGATTATGTATCGTTTTCGATAAGAGATTTAGGAAAAACAGAGGCTGCCTCGTTGAGCATCCGTTGCACGTCGGACGTACCTGTAGTTTACCGTCCATATCGTTTAGCTGAAAGCGAAAAGCGAATACAACGAGAGATTATTCAAGAACTGTTGACTAATGGTATTATTCGGGAATTAAGTTTATCGTACGCGAGTCCAATTATACTGGTAAAGAAAAAGAGCGGCGAATATCGCATGTGTGTGGACTTTAGAAAATTAAACACGATCACAATTAAAGATAAATATCCTATGCCATTAATTGAGGAACAAATTGATAAGTTAGGAGGCAATCGGTATTTTACTGGTTTAGACTTAGCGTCCGGATACTATCAAGTGCCGGTAGCGACAGATTCCATAGAAAAGACAGCCCTTGTAACGCCGGAAGGCCATTATGAATTCTTACGTATGCCATTTAGGTTAACTAATGCGCCTGCAGTTCTTCAGCGTTTGATGGATAACGTATTAGGAAAATTGAAAAACTCGATAACTTTTCCTTATTTGAATGATATTATTATACCGTCCAAAACTATAGCGGAAGGAATGATACGATTACGGCAGGTGTTGGATACTCTACGTATACATGGTTTAACTCTCAAGCTGGAGAAGTTCATTCTTTGCAAGGTCTATAGAATATCTAGGCCGAGAAATCAGCGAGCAGGAAGTACGATCTGGACGTCGTAAGATAGAGGCGGTGCTGGATATGGAAGCGCCCCGAGCAGTCAAGCAAGTACGTCAGTTTTTGGGGTTGGCTGGCTATTTCAGGAAGTTCGTGGAAAATTTCGCAATAGTCGCTGAACCATTAACAAGGCTCACTAAAAAGAACGTATCCTGGATATGGCAAGAAGAGCAGGAAAGAGCGTTCAACATGATTAAGGACAAATTGACGACCCGACCGGTGCTAACAATATTTAAACCTGAGATCCTCACCGAGATACACACCGATGCAAGCGCCATAGGCATAGGGACCATATTATTACAGCGAGTTGATGGTAAGATGGCAGTGGTAGCATATTATAGTCGACAAACCACCGCAGACCAACGTTGTTACCATTCTTACGAATTGGAGACGATTGCCGTCGTGCTGGCACTAAGACATTTTCGGGTTTATCTGCTGGGTACAAAGTTTGAGATTGTAACTGATTGCAACGCATTACGTACGACTTTTGCAAAGCGAGATTTGCTGCCGCGAATTAGTCGCTGATAACTCGAGGTACAACGGTATACGTTCGACGTTGAATATCGAGCAGGAGCTAATATGGCACATGCGGATGCTCTCAGCCGCAGTCCCATTCAATTTCCATTAGAAGTGTTACAGATCGACATAACGGAGGGCGACTGGATATTAGCGGCACAATTACAAGATGAACAATTAGCACGAATCCGAACAATTCTTTTGGATGAGAAGGCAACTAGCGAGACTAAGCATTACTTCCACGAATATCTTATCAAGGATAATAAGATATAATGATGATTAGCTGACAAGACTCAGGCATGGGTAGTGCCGCGAGATGCGCGGATGCAAAGTTGCAGATTATGTCACGACGCTGGACACCTTGGTGTGGAAAAGACATTGGAACGTATTAAACGTAATTATTGGTTTGCAGGTATGAGACGCTTTGTGACAAAGTATATCAATGCTTGTTTAAACTGTGCATACTACAAGCATACGGCCGGTAAGAAGCAATGTAAGCTGAATACCATTGAAAAGGTGCCAGTTCGTTTCATACTATACACATTGACCACGTTGATCCTTTTGAGACGAGTAAAACTCATAATAAGTTTCTCTTGGTAATAGTGGACGCATTTACCAAGTTTACGATTATAGAACCTGTGAAGAGTCAAAAGACGTGCTATGTTGTTAAGATTTAACTAATCTAATCTATTTGTTTAGAGTTCCCAACAGGATCATAAGTGACAGGGGAACGGCATTTACGTCCCAGGCATTCCGTATGTTTTGTGACAACTATGGAATAAAACATATATTGAACGCTGTGGCCACATCACGAGCTAATGGTTAATGCGAGAGATACAATAAAACGATTGTGCAAGGCCTGGCTACTACGATGGCTGGATGTGATCCACGTGACTGGGATTCCGTCATTAAGCAAGTTCAAAGTGCCCTAAATACGACTCATAATAAGGGTATCAATACGACGCCCGTAAAAGCGCTCATTGGGTGTGAGACACGGAGTGCAGCTGAGGCACGACTGTTATCGCAAATTCAGGACGTTGTGCATCAGTTGGATTTGGACGAGTTACGCCATGACATCGAGGCGCATATCAGCCAAGAACAACGAGCGCAGAAAGAGCGCTATGATCGAACGCGTCGAGATACGACGAAATACGATGAAGGTGCTCTGGTCTTGGTACAGATCACGAGCGACTCGGCAACGGGTAGCAGCCGGAAGTTACATCCCAAGTTCAAAGGACCGTTCCGAGTTCGCTAAGTTCTCATTAATGATCGTTACGAAGTGGAGGACTTGCGAGAAGGGTGTCGCCGAAAACGAACGGTTGTAACTGCTGACCGTATGAAACCATGGATTACGGTTCAAGGCGAGTAAGCGGGCAAGATGCTCACAGCTATTACGGACTGGTCTTAGTCGGCACAACGGTATCTGTCTGAGTCAGTTATTACGGACTGGTCTTAGTCGGCGCAACGGCGCCTGTCTGAGTCAGTTATTACAGACTAGTCTTGGTCGGCACAACGGTGCCTGTCTGAGCTAGTTATTACGGATCAGTTGGTAGGTGCAACGGCACTGACTTGATCAACTATTACGAGTGAACGTACGAACGATACAACGTGCCAGATTGGCTCAATTAACGACGACGGATCGACGTTATCATTTGGTGATGCGAGGAGATCGCACAACATTACGTATTGATGTGAAGCCTACTACCAACAACGCAGCAGGAACGGTGGAGCAGTCACATCAACGAAACTTCGAGGAGTGTCCGAGGACAAACACCATCGCAGGAAGGCCGAATGTACAGAAATTGTCACGGGTCTGAGGAGAATCGTCATGGGCCCGCGATTGATCGACGAGTCCCTGGGCCAGCGGTGCTATCGCGCCGCCAACAAAGAGTCAAGTGGAGGGGAGAGAGAGAACGTGCACGCTCTCGTTATACGATTAGCGCACTTGCCTTTGTCCTAACGACCGAATTGTATTAGCAGATACATTGAGAGTAAAATACGTGTACTTTTACAATAAGTTTTAACATAATTTCTTACAGTTCTGGGTAGCTCCTCACGAGTTCTAATGATTATTATTAAGATTCGAGGCGGTAAAAGCAAATCTACAAGAGTTGTTGGCAATTTTCTTCTTTCGAGTCGAATATTTCTAACTCCCTGGAGTCGAAAAATTTCTTTAAGACATCCGACGCGTTCTATTAAGAATTCTGAGTAACCTCTCACAAGTTCTAAACATTGTAAACATATTTAATACTTATCACGTAAAACGAAAAATCTTTGCATTTTATAGTATTGAATTAATATAACGAAATAACGTAATGAATTGTTTAATCTGTGCACTCTTTCAATACTTTTATACTGTTTTTTTATTGCTAATTTTTTTTAAATTTTTATGATTATAATTTTTTTAGTTTTTATACATTTTTAAAAAGTAGTATGTGTATAAGAGGATTAATGTTTAACGTAAATAATGGCATGCGGACATATTTCTTCTTTCAATTTGTGCACTATTTCACTTATTCTAATGTTATACTATACTTCTTATACTGTTTTCTTATTGCTAACTTTTTTTTAGATTTTTATAAGATTAAAATTTTTTTTTAGTCTTTTTACTTTTCTAAAAAATAGTATGTGTATAAGGATTAATGTTTAACGTAAATAATGACATGCGGATATATTTCTTCTTTTACATTGGCAACAGATCGTTTTGATGCCATATCATCATATTTGTACCAATTCGTACCGGTATATGTGAATGCAATGTAATGTCCGTTACTGTAACCACTGCCGTATTTAATGTATGAAATAACGCCTGACAAACTATAATAATTATTATCAACGACAACAAGTTTTGTTACGTTGTCCAAGGGATAATTTTGCTTTATTTCTACATTTTATACTGTTTTTGGGTGTGGATATAGTTGTAATCAGTAAAAATTGTTGTATCAATAATTATGTGAGATCCGTATGAAATAGTACGGTTAATACGCTGTTTGCAATTATTGCACGTCGTCTCTTTTCGGGCAATGATGTTATCGTTTATTGCTTCCTGCATATTGTTTAAACCATTCTTTAAGATTACATCCACATTTATATTGCAGATCGGTGATGTTCTTCTATAACTATGACCGCAATTGTTACAATTATATGCAGTTGTGCAACTGGGAATATTTTCAAATAAATGTTCTGCAAGATGCGCAGCAATGCAGTTTGCATTCAAGGATGATATGTCTCGAGTGCATACTATTTTGTTGAAAATAGGTACATTGCATAGGATTGTTGCTCGTGTGTAATAGTCGCTCGCAGCGATTTTTCCGCGTGTCAAAATATCCATAATAAATTTTACAAAATGATTGGTTGAAATTAACGCAATCATATCTGTCTTATAGGCATCGCGCATACCTATGCCATTTGCGACGACTTGAAATATTGAGTCAAATGCGCAAGTTTCTCGCAAAACAATTTGTTCTTTGTTCATCATCGCGGCGTTGCATAAACTGCCATTTTTTTAAATTGGGACACCTACAACCTTATTATGAAGGATTAAATCCCAATCACCGCATGGCGTTAAGTAATTTGGTTTTTCTCGCTTCGTAACCTTTTCATTTTCGGAGGTCTTTCTTTTTACAAATTTGAATTTCAACGGGCTCTCTCTTTTTATCTTACATCGCCAATTTTCTATTTCATTCAATGAATCTCGCGCAATCTCGTATTTATTTTCCATGTCTCTATTCTCTTAATTTTCATTTTTTCTTTTATTTTCATCTCTTTCCATTAAGAAGGACTCATCCTTATAACTTGTAGGCGCTTCTGAAATCTTTATTGGGCTCGAAATATCTTCGCTTAATATCATTTCTTGATCAAATGTACCAGCCGTTAATCGAAGCCTACCCCCTAAATATTCTAAATGACGAATAATAAATTTATCGATGCGCATAGGCAGATGATTCTTAAATACCCTGGTCTTTAATTCCGAAAATTCAGCTTCAACAAATGACGAAGTAGCAATGTATGAACCACGTTTGAAGTGCGCTCTCACTATACCTGTTCATAAGGGTAAATAAGTCATGAGAGACTTTATTTTTTTTTTCGCAGCTTTGGGATTATAATACGCACTGACAATACTTCCACTGTGCGTTTTACGGGCAATTTCTTGAACTTCAAGAAATACATTTTCTGCCCAAGTTGTCCAGCCTCCTTTGACAATTTCTTCATCGTCGTTATAATTAAGAGTATCTTCTTTAAACAAATTATCAATAATTACCCCTTTAATTACATTATTTATGTCTCTCAAATGCATTTCAGACGATAAAAATATTCCACTTTCGTCTAGGCATATTTCCTCGCTCAAAGCTACTATTAATATCGATTATATAAAATTATGCAGCTCGGTACAATTTTTTATTTGATATGCCCGTCCTAAACATCTTAAAAAATCAATCATAATTGTAATGTTAATTGTTAGTAATTGTAACGTTAATTGTTCACGGCTGAAGAGACACAAGTAAGTGTCGAAACGTCCCGTTTTAAAGAATTTGTAATTCAATTCAGAATAATAAAAGTTTATCAATTTATCAATTTATCAATTTATTAACACCAATAAATGCTCGTTACAGGCCTAATTCCTATTTAACTTTTAATCTTAAACAAATTGTCGGATTTTAAGCGCTCTTCCTCTTAAACATTCCCATTTAGCGATCATACCTATAAAATGGCTAATGTCTAATCTTATGTAACATCATGAATGTCACCAGAATATATATTATTAATAATATCGTAACAGATTTGCATATAATGATTTAAATCTACGCAGTTTGCGAATATACGCGCAATTGCGATAAGGATTGCCTTCCCAAAATCTGTCACAACAATTCGAGGTATTGGTGCACAATCTCTTATGATTTCAGATAAAGAATAACTTATTATGGATGCATCTTGCCTTGCAAAGACCATCTGGAAGGCAGGAAAATTATCAAGTTCGGAAACGCACACACATTCATACAAAAATAAATGTGGCGATTTTTCTTCATTAGGGAGCCGTAATTTTTTTCCTATGCTTCCAGTAGCATCTATAGTTAAAAAGCAATTAACATCTTGCTTATGAGTTTTTTTAAACATAAGCTGTTGTTCTAACAACCAATACATACAATAAAACGGATTTAATCCTATGTTATGTATTGTATGCAAGAATCTAGTACACTTGGCGATATGTAAATTTTGCAAGAGATCGGTATTATGTAATTGTAGACGTTTGTCTAATTCCGCTTGTTTCGCCTTGCGCAAAACTGTTGTATCATATAAAATTGGTGGAATATTATCACCAAATGTCATTAATTTAGTCGCTTCTTTATTGCGCCAAACATTAGCACTTTTATGTCCGTCTAATAATTCGTTCGCAATTTTTTCACGTAAAAATCCTTTTAATTGTCTTTTTTTCTTATGTACAACTTCCGTGGAAAACCCGGCGAGAGTACATTCAAAAATTATATCATTCGCTTTCATAGGTTTATTATACAATATACCTACAAGTTGCGCGCCACATTCGTTGCACCTACCTTTAAATCGCGCATAACACTTAGCATCGCTATTAACGTAAACCTTAGCATGTTTAAACGTAAATGCGCACGGTAATTTTTCTTGTTGCCATATTTTATCAGCTAAAATATGTGTCCATTTGCCTGGTTGCAATGACATACATTTTCGTTTGTCACGTCCGTATGTTCGGCGCGTAGGTTTCATTTGTACCAATTTTTCTTTCGAAATTATCAGTTTAAAATTTTTTTAAATTTCAGAAGTGTTATTGGACACGTTAAAAAGGTACTGTCTTTCGAATCATCATATATGCCTTTTTTATTTCCGCCGAATGCTTTTAATACGGCGCTGTACATGCCGCTTCTATCATTCTTTAGAATAGTATAAACGTGTTTAGGGCTGATGAGTGACCCACCATTAATAAGTGCTTCTGATATCATACCATAAACTTTATGAGATGGTGGGAAAATTTTACCATCATCATCGACAGTTCTGTATTCGTCATTTGTTATGACATTAAGCAGTTTCTCTTTATCATACATATTGAAAGAGAAAATATTTAAAAAATATTTCATACAGAAAAAAATAATAATTTTATATATATATGGTTATAAAAAAACTAAGAAAAATTAATAAATTTAAGAGAACTCTTATAAAGCTAAAAAAAATCTAAATCTAAAGTACAAATAAAAAATAACCTGGAAAAAAGATAAAAATACGAAAATAATGATACTCGTATCAAAATGCAAACTTTATTGTTGCTAGAGATAGATATTACACGACTGACAATGAAAAGACGACGTTCGTTTCGATCGTTTTGCGCTTTCTGATAGATGATTAACTCTCGGTACCCTCTCTTACATAGCTGCCAGATTGCGGCCGCAACAGCATGCTTGCAGCATGTGGAGGGGATAGGCTGGCAACGCACACGGCGCACGCTTATGGTTGCATTGTTGTCCCCTCCACATCTGCAAGCATGCTATTGCGGCTGCAATCTGGCAGCTATGTAAGAGAGGGTACCGAGAGAAAATTTTTATCAGGAAGCGCAAAACGATCGAGGCGGACGTCGTCTTTTCATTGTCAGTCGCGTAACTGCTATCTCTAGCAACGATTTTGCATTTTGATACGAGTATCATTATTTTTGTATTTTTATCTTTTTTCGAGGTTTTTTTCATTTGTACTTGTTTACACTTCAATATTCGACCGGTACTTATTGCTTTTCTACCCCGCAATCGCCTGGCGATTGGCAACCCATATTACGCAATCACGTCATACTTCTCCTTACCTATAGCCTCAGAGAGGAGAGTAATGAGGGGTATACCATGACTAAAATGAAATGACTAATCGCTCTACATCTTGGTGAGTCTTCTTTGTCTCGCACTATGATTCGCATCTCCCATCCGTAGCTCTTTGCGAGCAATGTAAAATTTATTGAAACCGCGGAATTGCGAACAACCTTTACTCGCAAATCTCTAAGTTATTGTGCTGGACGTTGCAGACGTGCATGTATTGCATTTATTTGTATTCTGTTAACCGTGTAATTAGTTAATCGAGCGCAAATAAAACCGTGCATATATTGACGGGAGTGTTCTAGAATGTTCTCTGCCATTAAGATTCACTCTTATGTGGATGACATACTAGCTGACGGTGGGTGACCTCCGTTTGGACACGTAACGATTGGACACCGCTCGATTGGACACGCATTATTGGACACGTTTTATTGGACACTGCTCGATTGGACACCGTTCGATTGGAAACCGCACGATTTGACACTGCACGATTGGACACGGCACGATTGGACACTGCACGATTGGACACGCATATTGCACGATTGGACACTGCACGATTGGACACGCATATTGCACGATTGGACACGCATATTGCACGATTGGACACGTACATTGCACGATTGGACACGGCACGATTGAACACCGCACGATTGGACACCGCACAATCTGTCATACCGACAACATGCAGCGACACGAGTATGCTCTGTGATCACATGCGCATTCGTTTTCGTTAAAGTGCACGAAATTTAAACGCAACAAATGTGAAAATTATAAACCCATGTGGAATCCCAGTTTGCGTTGCAAAGTACACGCACAGACTGCACCCCCCACCCCCCGCCCCTTTTACAAACCCATGTGGAATTCTACTTTGTACTTTACAATATAAGCGGTGTCCAATCGTGCAGTGTCCAATCGTGCGTTGTCCAATCGTGCGTTGTCCAATCGTGCGGTGTCCAATCGTGCGGTGTCCAATCGTGCGGTGTCTAATTGTGCCGTGTCCAATCGTGCAATGTATGTTTCCAATCGTGCAATATGCGTGTCCAATCGTGCAGTGTCCGATCGTGCGGTTTCCAATCGAGCGGTGTCCAATCGAGCAGTGTCCAATAAAACGTGTCCAATAATGCGTGTCCAATCGAGCGGTGTCCAATTATTACGTGTCCAAACGGGATACGCCCGCTGGCGATCACACACTTGACCACGCTTTGAAAACTCAGCGTCAACTTGTAGCGCTCCTCGCATCGGGAGGCTTTGATTTGAGTAAATGGGCTGCTAGCGTGCCCGCACTGTGTCCTGATGGCGAATCCGCTGACAAGCTCCTCGCATGATCCAGACGGAGTGAGCACTTTGGGCGTTCTCTGGAGTTTTGCCAACGACAGTTTCGCTCTACGCGTCGCTTCTACCACGAACCTGACGGGCTGTACCAAAAGATCGGTACTTTCCGATGTGGCACGATTCTTTGACCCGCTTGGTTGGGCCGTCCCAGTCCTCGTACTTGGGAAGATCTTCATTCAAGACTTGTGGTTGGCCGGACTTTTGTGGGACAAACAGCTACCGGATAACCTCCAATCGAGTTGGACCGGATTCCCAGAGGCCTTGCCTCTATTAAATACATTGAGCATACCACGCTCCGTTAACTTTACTGACATGGAAGGCACTGTTGAACTACATGGATTTTCAGACGCCTCCAGCCGTGCATATGCGGCCGCTGTATACATACGCTGCATCGACACCTCTGGCGGGTCACCGTACGACTCTTGATAGCCAAGACCAAGATCGCTCCTGTTAAGCAGATCTCCATCCCAAGGTTGGAATTATGCGGCGCTCTGCTGCTTGCCAGACTCCTTTTCAATACGACCAAAGAACTCAACTTCGAAGACATACCTGTTTTCCCCTGGACGGACTCTGCTGTAACACTGGCTTGGATTAGAGGTCATCCATCTCGTTGGAAAACTTTCGTCGCCAACCGGGTGGCCGAACTGCAGACACTGGTGCCCCCGCAGAACTGGAGACATGTACCGACATCTGGAAAATCCAACAGATGCGGCAACAAGAGCCATATCACCTGAGGAGTTAGCATCTCTTCAACTATGATGGTCGGGACCACCCTGGCTCAATTGTTTGGACTACATCTCACAACGTTCAGAAAGACGAGGAGCTTTGCATTGTGGTAGCTCACCTCGCATGACCGAAGGAAGATAATGACATCTTATGTCAATTCCCTACTATGCTGCATCTAGTGCGCATAACAGCTTCTTGCTTCAGGTTTTTCTTTAACGCTCAACATCCTCATAACCGAAGGTCAGGTTTCATCACTCGGGATGAACTGAATTAGGTATCCAACGCACTCGTTGGATACAGATTGCTCAACAACAAGACTTGTCGGAGGAGATACATCAACTGGAACAGGCATAGGACCACTACCTGCTCAATATCCTCTACTTCCCCTGCGTCCGTTCATGGATGCAGAAGGATTGCTGCGCGTGGGTGGACGCCTCCAACACGCTTTGCTTCCATTCTTGGAAAAGCACCCTCTCATATTGGCCAAGGACAATCATTTATCTTTGCTCCTCGTGCACGAAGCACATTCGGCTTCGCTCCATGGAAAACCGCAGCTAACTCGTAGTTTCTTGTTGAGACGGGTATGGATCATCCGAGCGAACTCATTAATCCGTTCGGTTATTTATGCTTGCGTCCGATGTGCTCGCTTTCGAGTTGCAACCGCCGAGCAACAGATGGGACAGCTTCCGACGGAACGAACACGACCCAGCCGATCATTCCAGTCCTATGGCGTTGACTACGCTGGTTCAGTGCTCCTTTGCACTACAAAGGGTCGAGGACATAAGACCATCAAAGGATATATTTGTTTATTTGTTTGTCTGTCGTTCAAGGCAGTCCACATAGAAACAGTCTCAGACTTGACACCTTCTTCATTTTTAGCTGCCTTTAGAAGGTTCACTTCACAACGAGGTCACTGTCAACTTCTATTAAGTAACAACGGAACTAACTTCCAAGGAGCCGCCAAAGAATTAAGGTCCATGTTTCGGGCGGCCTCTACCTTCTACCAGGAGTGCATTGCCAGTCTTGCTAACGATGGCACGGACTCGACGTATATACCTCCAGGAGCTCCTCATTTCGGAGGCATCTGGAAGGCAGGAGTGAAATCAGTTAAATTTCACTTAAGGCGAGTCATAGGAGAACACAAGCTTACGTTCGAAGAGATTACTACACTGCTAGCTCAGATTGAGGCCTGCCTCAACTCACGACCGCTGTACGCACTCAGCAACAGCCCTACGGATCTAACTGCCTTGACTCCGGGTCAATCTATTAATCGGAGAACCGTTGATGAACCTACCGGAATCCTCCCTCAAGGATGTCAACGTGAACTGCTTGTCATCCCGCTGGGCACTAACCTCTGCCATGCGCGATTATTTCTGGCAGAGATGGTTCACACAAGGCTGCCAGATTGCAGACGCAACAGCATGCTTACAGCATGTGGAGGGGATAGGCTGGATAGGAGGAGGATACCGCACACCAAAGCCATTGGTCCTATCCAGCCTATCCCCACCACATACTGTAAACATGTTGTTGCGTTTGCAATCTGGCAGCCTTGGGTTCACAGAGTACATCCATCAGCTGCAACAGTTGAGAAAATGGAAAAAGTCTACACCAAACCTGTCGATTGCCGATTTGGTTCTCTTAAAGAACGAACTTTTGCCCCCTGCGAAATGGGCTTTGGCGCGCGTTACTGAACTTCACCCAGGCTCCAACGGCCTAGTCCGCGTAGTTAGTTTAAAAACCGCTGACTCCGTTTTTAAGCGTCCGATTGCGAAACCCTGTCCGCTACCGATAGAGTTACCCTCCGCGCCTGCAGATAAAATTTGACTAGAAAAGAGATAGATAACTTTAGCATTCAGATTCTTACTACTCAGCTCTTGCTTGGTTTCCGCCGACACTTCATGGCGGGCGGTACATTATTGTAACTGCTTAGTTTCGTCGGAGACGAGGCGGGCGGTAATGTTTACACTTCTATCGAACGAATGTTTACACTTCTATTCTTCGAACGGTACTTATTGCTTTTCTACCCCGCAATCGCCTAGCGATTGGCAACCTGTATTACGCAGCACGTCATACTTCTCCTTACCCATAGCCTCAGAGAGGAGAGTAATGAGATATACCATGACTGATGAAAAGACTAATCGCTCTACATCTTGGAGAGTCTTCTTTGTCTTCCGCTATGATTCGCATCTCCCGTCCGTAGCTCTCTGCGAACAATGTAAAATTTATTGAAACCGCGGAATCGCGAACGACCTTTACTCGCGAATCTCTAAGTTAATGTGCTTGTGCGAACGTGCATGTATTGCATTTATCTGTATTCTGTTAACCGTGTAATTAGTTAATCGAGCGCAAATAAAACCGCGCATATACCGACGGGAGTGTTCTAGAATGTTCTCGGACTCCCATTCTTTACAAGAAATATCTACCGATAGTGATTTGACGTATCTTTAAGCCGGCACCTCAGTAAATGTTGGAGCTTGCTGCCAGATTATAAATTTAATCGACAAAGGTTGCAACAGCACTTTAGATTTAGATTTTTTTTAGCTTTATAAGAGTTCTCTTAAATTTATTAATATTTCTTAGTTTTTTTATAACCATATATATATAAAATTATTATTTTTTTCTGTATGAAATATTTTTTAAATATTTTCTCTTTCAATATGTATGATAAAGAGAAACTGCTTAATGTCATAACAAACGACGAATACAGAACTGTCGATGATGATGGTAAAATTTTCCCACCATCTCATAAAGTTTATGGTATGATATCAGAAGCACTTATTAATGGTGGGTCACTCATCAGCCCTAAACACGTTTATACTATTCTAAAGAATGATAGAAGCGGCATGTACAGCGCCGTATTAAAAGCATTCGGCGGAAATAAAAAATATGATGATGATTCGAAAGACAGTACCATATATGATGATTCGAAAGACAGTACCTTTTTTAACGTGTCCAATAGCACTTCCACTTCTGAAATTTAAAAAAATTTTAAACTGATAATTTCGAAAGAAAAATTGGCACAAATGAAACCTACGCGCCGAACATACGGACGTGACAAACGAAAATGTATGTCATTGCAACCAGGCAAGTGGACACATATTTTAGCTGATAAAATATGGCAATAAGAAAAATTACCGTGCGCATTTACGTTTAAACATGCTAAGGTATACGTTAATAGCGATGCTAAGTGTTATGCGCGATTTAAAGGTAGGTGCAACGAATGTGGCGCGCAACTTGTAGGTATATTGTATAATAAACCTATGAAAGCGAATGATATAATTTTTGAATGTACTCTCGCCGGGTTTTCCACGGAAGTTGTACATAAGAAAAAAAGACAATTAAAAGGATATTTGAATTTTTATTCGAGCCATCCACTAAAATATAAGATCAATACCATAAAAGGTTTAGTTGACCGTGCTATTTTACTCTCTGACGATCGCTATCATGATAATAATATTAAAATAATAACCGATATCTTGGTCAACAATTGCTTCCCAAAACCTTTTATAAAGTCACATATCTGTAAAAGAATTAAAACTTTAAAATTTCGTAAGGACTCTACCCACAATACTGACATCGTTTACAAAAAGTTTGACACTTCATCTGTTTTGCCTTTACCTTACATAAAAAACCTAAGTGAAAATTTAAATATCACACTTAACAAATGTGGCCTCGAAACAATATATACGATTCCAAAAAAACTTAATAATTTAATTAGGAAAGGTAAAGACAAGATTGATGCTAATAAAAAAACTGATGTCGTATATATGATTAAATGTAATGATTGCGATGCGACTTATACTGGTCAAACTAAAAGACAACTTGCTACAAGAGTAAATGAACATTGCAAAGACATTAAAAAACATCCCAGCAACCACAGCGTAATTAGCAACCATCGGTCCACATACGGACATGATTTTAATTGGAAGGAACCAAAAATTTTACACTGTGAAAAACATAGAAGGAAAAGAGAGATTGCTGAGATGTTTTTCATTAAAAAATTCAACAACAATATTAATCGTCAAAAATACACAGACAATTTAAATGCTATATATGACACGTTAATACACACAGTTTGATTGCTTGTTGTTTGTTTTTTTGCAAATTTCGTTCCTATGTCTTTGTAATGTTTATGTTTTTTGGACGCGAGACATGGTATTTTTACATACATGTCTTCCGTTTTCGACTTTAGTCATACCACGGCTTTCACGTTGACAGCTTGAAAGGTAACGATCTTAGAATTATTCTATACATTACATCCTAAATTGCGGTTTATTTTTCATTGGTAATATACAATTTTTCATTAATTTCCATAGCAACACTTGATAAGGGCCCGTACCCAAGGGCCGAAACGTCGTGTTAAAATTCTTGTATTGGCCAGTCAGGTCGTTTTTTTAATAAATTTTATATATTTTTACTCATCACTGGCGACTTCGTTTTAATTATTTGATATTTAAAAGGATTTTTACATGAAAAAATTGCGAACGAATTATTAGACGGACATAAAAGTGCTAATGTTTGGCGCAATAAAGAAGCGACTAAATTAATGACATTTGGTGATAATATTCCGCCAATTTTATATGATACAACTGTTTTGCGCAAGGCGAAACAAGCGGAATTAGACAAACGTCTACAATTACATAATACCGATCCTTTGCAAAATTTACATATCGCCAAGTGTACTAGATTCTTGCAAACAATACATAACATAGGATTAAATCCGTTTTATTGTATGTATTGGTTGTTAGAACAACAGCTTATGTTTAAAAAAACTCATAAGCAAGATGTTAATTGCTTTTTAACTATAGATGCTACTGGAAGCATAGGAAAAAAATTACGGCTCCCTAATGAAGAAAAATCGCCACATTTATTTTTGTATGAATGTGTGTGCGTTTCCGAACTTGGTAATTTTCCTGCCTTCCAGATGGTCTTTGCAAGGCAAGATGCATCCATAATAAGTTATTCTTTATCTGAAATCATAAGAGATTGTTCACCAATACCTCGAATTGTTGTGACAGATTTTGGGAAGGCAATCCTTATCGCAATTGCGCGTATATTCGCAAACTGCGTAGATTTAAATCATTATATGCAAATCTGTTACGATATTATTAATAATATATATTCTGGTGACATTCATGATGTTACATAAGATTAGACATTAGCCATTTTATAGGTATGATCGCTAAATGGGAATGTTTAAGAGGAAGAGCGCTTAAAATCCGACAATTTGTTTAAGATTAAAAGTTAAATAGGAATTAGGCCTGTAACGAGCATTTATTGGTGTTAATAAATTGATAAATTGATAAATTGATAAACTTTTATTATTCTGAATTGAATTACAAATTCTTTAAAACGGGACGTTTCGACACTTACTTGTGTCTCTTCAGCCGTGAACAATTAACGTTACAATTACTAACAATTAACATTACAATTATGATTGATTTTTTAAAATGTTTAGGACGGGCATATCAAATAAAAAATTGTACCGAGCTGCATAATTTTATAAAATCGATATTAATAGTAGCTTTGAGCGAGGAAATAGGCCTAGACGAAAGTGGAATATTTTTATCGTCTGAAATGCATTTGAGAGACATAAATAATGTAATTAAAGGGGTAATTATTGATAATTTGTTTAAAGAAGATACTCTTAATTATAACGACGATGAAGAAATTGTCAAAGGAGGCTGGACAACTTGGGCCGAAAATGTATTTCTTGAAGCTCAAGAAATTGCCCGTAAAACGCACAGTGGAAGTATTGTCAGTGCGTATTATAATCCCAAAGCTGCGAAAAAAAAAATAAAGTCTCTCATGACTTATTTACCCTTATGGACAGGCATAGTGAGAGCGCACTTCAAACGTGGTTCATACATTGCTACTTCGTCATTTGTCGAAGCTGAATTTTTGGAATTAAAGACCAGGGTATTTAAGAATCATCTGCCTATGCGCATCGATAAATTTATTATTCGTCATTTAGAATATTTAGGGGGTAGGCTTCGATTGACGGCTGGTACATTTGATCAAGAAATTATATTAAGCGAAGATATTTCGAACCCAATAAAGATTTCAGAAGCGCCTACAAGTTATAAGGATGAGTCCTTCTTAATGGAAAGGGATGAAAATAAAAGAAACAATAAAAATTAAGAGAATAGAGACATGGAAAATAAATACGAGATTGCGCGAGATTCATTGAATGAAATAGAAAATTGGCGATGTAAGATAAAAAGAGAGAGCCCGTTGAAATTCAAATTTGTAAAAAGAAAGACCTCCGAAAATGAAAAGGTTACGAAGCGAGAAAAACCAAATTACTTAACGCCATGCGCTGATTGGGATTTAATCCCTCATAATAAGGTTGTAGGTGTCCCAATTTAAAAAAATGGCAGTTTATGCAACGCCGCGATGATGAACAAAGAACAAATTGTTTTGCGAGAAACTTGCGCATTTGACTCAATATTTCAAGTCGTCGCAAATGGCATAGGTATGCGCGATGCCTATAAGACAGATATGATTGCGTTAATTTCAACCAATCATTTTGTAAAATTTATTATGGATATTTTGACACGCGGAAAAATCGCTGCGAGCGACTATTACACACGAGCAACAATCCTATGCAATGTACCTATTTTCAACAAAAAAGTATGCACTCGAGACATATCATCCTCGAATGCAAACTGCATTGCTGCGCATCTTGCAGAACATTTATTTGAAAATATTCCCAGTTGCACAACTGCATATAATTGTAACAATTGCGGTCATAGTTATAGAAGAACATCACCGATCTGCAATATAAATGTGGATGTAATCTTAAAGAATGGTTTAAACAATATGCAGGAAGCAATAAACGATAACATCATTGCCCGAAAAGAGACGACGTGCAATAATTGCAAACAGCGTATTAACCGTACTATTTCATACGGATCTCACATAATTATTGATACAACAATTTTTACTGATTACAACTATATCCACACCCAAAAACAGTATAAAATGTAGAAATAAAGCAAAATTATCCCTTGGACAACGTAACAAAACTTGTTGTCGTTGATAATAATTATTATAGTTTGTCAGGCGTTATTTCATACATTAAATACGGCAGTGGTTACAGTAACGGACATTACATTGCATTCACATATACCGGTACGAATTGGTACAAATATGATGATATGGCATCAAAACGATCTGTTGCCAATGTAAAAGAAGAAATATGTCCGCATGTCATTATTTACGTTAAACATTAATCCTTATACACATACTATTTTTTAGAAAAGTAAAAAGACTAAAAAAAAATATTAATCTTATAAAAATCTAAAAAAAAGTTAGCAATAAGAAAACAGTATAAGAAGTATAGTATAACATTAGAATAAGTGAAATAGTGCACAAATTGAAAGAAGAAATATGTCCGCATGCCATTATTTACGTTAAACATTAATCCTCTTATACACATACTACTTTTTAAAAATGTAAAAAAACTAAAAAAATTTTAATCATAAAAATCTAAAAAAAATTAGTAATGAAAAAACAGTATAAAAAGTATTGAAAGAGTGCACAAATTAAACAATTTATTACGTTATTTCATTATATTAATTTAATACTATAAAATGCAAAGATTTTTCGTTTTACGTGATAAGTATTAAATATGTTTACAATTTCTAGAACTTGTGAGAGGTTACTCAGAATTCTTGATAGAACGCGTCGGATGTCTTAAAGAAATTTTTCGACTCCAGGGACTTAGAAATATTCGACTCGAAAGAAGAAAATTGCCGACAACTCTTGTAGATTTGCTTTTACCGCCTCGAATCTTAATAATAATCGTTAGAACTCGTGAGGAGCTACCCAGAACTGTAAGAAATTATGTTAAAACTTATTGTAAAAGTACACGTATTTTACTCTCAATGTATCTGCTAATACAATTTGGTCGTTAGGACAAAGGCAAGTGCGCTAATCGTATAACGAGAGCGTGCACGTTCTCTCTCTCCCCTCCACTTGACTCTTTGTTGGCGGCGCGATAGCACCGCTGGCCCAGGGACTCGTCGATCAATCGCGGGCCCATGACGATTCTCCTCAGACCCGTGACAATTTCTGTACATTCGGCCTTCCTGCGATGGTGTTTGTCCTCGGACACTCCTCGAAGTTTCGTTGATGTGACTGCTCCACCGTTCCTGCTGCGTTGTTGGTAGTAGGCTTCACATCAATGCGTAATGTTGTGCGATCTCCTCGCATCACCAAATGATAACGTCGATCCGTCGTCGTTAATTGAGCCAATCTGGCACGTTGTATCGTTCGTACGTTCACTCGTAATAGTTGATCAAGTCAGTGCCGTTGCACCTACCAACTGATCCGTAATAACTAGCTCAGACAGGCACCGTTGTGCCGACCAAGACTAGTCTGTAATAACTGACTCAGACAGGCGCCGTTGCGCCGACTAAGACCAGTCCGTAATAACTGACTCAGACAGATACCGTTGTGCCGACTAAGACCAGTCCGTAATAGCTGTGAGCATCTTGCCCGCTTACTCGCCTTGAACCGTAATCCATGGTTTCATACGGTCAGCAGTTACAACCGTTCGTTTTAGCCGACACCCTTCTCGCAAGTCCTCCACTTCGTAACGATCATTAATGAGAACTTAGCGAACTCGGAACGGTCCTTTGAACTTGGGATGTAACTTCCGGCTGCTACCCGTTGCCGAGTCGCTCATGATCTGTACCAAGACCAGAGCATCTTCATCGTATTTCGTCGTATCTCGACGCGTTCGATCATAGCGCTCTTTCTGCTCTCGTTGTTCTTGGCTGATATGTGCCTCGATGTCATGGCGTAACTCGTCCAAATCCAACTGATGCACAACGTCCTGAATTTGCGATAACAGTCGTGCCTCAGCTGCACTCCGTGTCTCACACCCAATAAGCGCTTTTATGGGCATCGTATTGATACCCTTATTTTGAGTCGTATTTAGGGCACTTTGAACTTGCTTAATAACGGAATCCCAGTCACGTGGATCACGTCCAGCCATCGTAGTAGCCAGGGCTTGCACAATCGTTTTATTGTATCTTTCGCATTGACCATTAGCTCGTGGTGTGGCCACAGCGTTCAATATATGTTTTATTCCGTAGTTGTCACAAAACATACGGAATGCCTGGGACGTAAATGCCGTTCCCCTGTCACTTATGATCCTGTTGGGAACTCCAAACAAATAGATTTGTTAATACTTTTATGCAAATTTTTTTCTTATCATTGTATTCCTTAGTGCGTTATTAAGCTATGATTTATGTTCTCTGTAAGACCTCATTTTTCGGACTATATTGTCTATCTCTTTCTCTTTATAATTACTCTTCGCGGAACTACCGCATTGTCGATACATGCTCGCGTCGTGTTTACGCGCTTTTTCATGCGTCGCTCGTCTTACCGCGCGCGCCCCTCGCTCTACCTGCTCAGCGACGATCAGCTGACTCAAAACATCGACATATGCGGTATATTTAACGAATTTTTGCTCTCGATTTTTCGGTTTGGTTTAGTCAGTTCTTGATCGACTTTCGTTAGCGTCACCTCGCGCTTCAGCCGCTCTCTTTATTCGAGACATTTCTCTGTAAATCTGTATCTTCGTTGAGTGCATAATAAATCGTCTGTGATCGTTAGTTTCTATCCAAGTTTCAATCCCTTGTTCTTTTTTTTGTATGTGTTCGATCCTCTCAATTATTAATTAACATTTTATGGTCCTTCGAGCCGGATTAGGGATCTTTCGATCGCATATCGTTCGTTCGCTGATTCTCGAACATTCGTCGCGCTTTCGCACTCGCTCTGCGATTCTCTCTCTCGCTCTCATCGCGCTCGTTCGATCTCTCTCGTGTACGCCCGCGTAGTGACAACTACATTCGCAGTGCAACTCTGCAAACTGCATTCAATATCGTAGTGATTATCAGCTGTTCAGTGACCGTTAAAACTCAGTGATAATTAAAACAATGTTTTCGTGACCTTCGACGTCAACAACTCACGATGTCAACCTTCGGAGCAATTGTCGAGAAGCAAAACAGTCTCTTCGGTCTCATCACTCGAGCTCCCGAGAATGCGAAAAAACTTGGAAAAGACAAACTCAATCGCCACAATCTTGACTCCCGAATTACGTCACTCGAAACTTATTGGGATCGATTTCTGGAGCATCATGACAAACTCATCGGTGCTGTAACGGAGGAAGTTCGTAAGCATCCTTATTTTTCTGAAGATTTATATGCGGCCTGCGAAGAAGCTTATTTCGATTCTCGTGCAAGTATTCTGATGCTTCGCGATTCCATCATGAGTCACTCAAACGATTCAAGCGGATCTAACTCAAATTCAAGCGTATGTCGAGCGTTGCCGAAGATCAGTTTGCCTAAGTTTTCCGGCGAGTATCATGAGTGGCCTTCCTTTCGCGATCTGTTTCAATCCATGGTGAGCTTCAACAAGGATATCTCCGCCGTAGAGAAGCTTCATTATTTAAAATCGCAAGTGACTGGCGAAGCGGCGCAATATATCGCCAACATCCCGGTGACGTCGGAAGGTTTCACGCGCGCTTGGGAAGCGCTCACCGATCGATATGAAAATCGACGCGTTATTGTGACGACGCATCTCGACCGTTTATTCAATATCAAGCCAATTACGCAAAAATCAAGCTCTGAACTCAAGTCACTGCTCTCTACGGTCAAGGACGTTTTAGGAGCCTTGCAATCATTCGGATTACCCACGGAGCATTGGGATGTCTTCATCGTGTACTTCGTTACTCGACGTCTGGACGCGAAGACTCTTGAAGCTTGGGAACTCGAGCAGGGAACGTCGCAGGAACTCGCTACCTTCACTCAACTTGAACTCTTCCTCGAAGGACGTATTTGAGCTCTCGAATTTTTGCAATCTCGCTCTCTTTCTACGTCCGCATCATCACAGAAGTCAAGCAGCAAATCGAGGACTTCAGCTCACTCTCACGCTTCTGTCGTCAATCAACCTGGCTGCTCTTGTTGTGGGTCTTCTCACTACATCGCATCGTGTCCTGACTTTGCCTCCAAATCGATGGTTGACCGACAAAATCTCGTGACTCGAAAGTCACTCTGCTTTAATTGTTTCGGCTCACATAAGCTCAACGAGTGTCGATCTCTCAAACGATGTCGGAAATGCAAAGGTCAGCATCACACATTGCTTCATCGCGACACTGCTTCGTCTCCTAAAGATTCTCCCATCTCCAGTGCCTCTCCAAGTACTTCTTTAGCATCTTCATCGACCACTACGCCGTCTTCAGGATCGTCTCAATCAACGGCCGTGCACTCTCACACCGCGGCAGCTCAGTTACAGCGTTCTCAAGTGTTGCTCGCCACTGCATGCGTCACGCTGATCAACTTGAAGGGAGACAACATCAAGGTACGAGCGCTCTTGGATCAAGGATCTGAGATCTCCATCGTCCAGGAGTCATTGGTGCAGCTACTACGTCTTCCTAGAACTCGTGCTTCTGTGCCGATCATGGGTGTCGGCGCTCATAATATCGGATCATCCCGAGGTGTTGTGACCTTGAGGCTTCAATCACGCCATGATCCATCAATTGAATTCTCTGTCTCGGCCTTCATTCTTCCGAAGGTCACAGGTCGAATACCATCATGTCAAGTAACAGCCTCGTGGAATCATTTACGAGGTTTGCAGTTAGCTGATCCCGAGTTCGCTACACCAGGTCCCATTGATATCATCCTTGGTGCCGATGTTTACGGCTCATTATTACTCGGCGACATCAGACGTGAATCGCTCAATTCACCCGTCGCTCAACATACGACTTTAGGCTGGATTGTCTCCGGGCCTCTCAACGCTCAGTCGTCTTCGTCTGATTCTGCCTCCATCATCTCATGTTGCAAGCTTCAAGATGTGGATCTTCACGACACTCTGCAAAAGTTCTGGATCCAAGAAGACGTCATTCCGTCCATCACTTCACGTCTCACTCCTGACGAGCAAGCCTGCGAAACTCATTTTCGCACCACGCACTCGCGGGACATGACCGGGCGATACATCGTTCGGCTGCCTTTTCGCTCCTCGACCACCGGACTGGGCGACTCTCTTCATTCCGCATCACGCTCTTTTGCAAGAGTTCGACAGCGCATTCTACGAGATGAGGTCTTCGGAAAGCTCTACTCGGACTTTCTGCAAGAGTATGCCGATCTGGGTCACATGGTGCCAACTTCTTCAGCTTCTCAACATCATCTAACACCAGTCGACTTGCCGCATCACGGCGTTCTACGCGAAAACAGCACGACTACCAAATTACGGGTAGTCTTCAACGGGTCAGCTCCAACCAGCTCTGGAATCTCGCTAAACGATTGTCTGCACGCAGGTCCGAAGCTTCAGCAAGATCTTGACGCGGTCATCTTACGCTGGAGAATGCACGCATTCGCATTTGCCGCTGACATTGAGAAAATGTATCGGCAAATCGTGATACATCCTGAAGACCGATCCTATCAGCAGATTCTCTGGGCTACCTCAGATTCGCCTCGCAGTTATCAACTCACTACTGTGACTTACGGACTCACTTGTGCTCCATATCTAGCTCTTCGAGTTCTTCAGCAACTCGCCACGGACGAAGCACTCGTCTTTCCTCAAGCTTCCAACATCGTGCGGACGGCGATCTACGTAGATGACGTGCTATCAGGTGCAGACACTCCGGAGGACGCAAAGGTCAAGGCTCTTCAATTAACCGAGCTCCTCAGGGCGGGCGGTTTCAAGCTTCAAAAGTGGTCAGCCAACAACGACGATCTTCTCCAAGGCATCGCTGACTCATCACAGTGCTCTTCAGCTCGAGAACTGCAATCAGAAGCTCGAACTCTGAATCTCACGTGGCATCCAGCCTCGGACTCCTTCAAGTTCCACGTCAGTCGCTCTGATCCGATCGTCAAGCTCACCAAGAGATCAATTCTCTCGAAGATCGCGCAGCTTTTTGATCCGCTTGGTTGGCTCGCTCCTGTAACGATTCTCGGCAAGATGTTCATCCAACAGCTGTGGAAATTGAACATCGAATGGGATGATCCGCTGCCGCCGTCTCTCGCACAGCAATGGAATCAATTCGACGAAGACCTGCGAGGAGTTTCCGAATATTCGATCCCTCGGTGGCTTGGCACTTCGACCAGCACTCAGGGTGTCGAATTTCACGGATTCTCGGATGCCTTTCAGGACGCTCTCGGCGCAGTGCTTTACGTCCGCACCATTCAAACCTTCACGGATGCCAGAGTCACTCTTCTCGCGGCTAAAAGCAAGGTGGCGCCTCTCAAAAAGCAAACCATTCCTCGCCTGGAACTGGCTGCAGCCGTTCTTCTATCTCGTCTGCTTGCTCGTGTCCGTAATCTTCTCGGCCTTCGACATGTTCCTGCTCATCTGTGGGTCGACTCCAGCGTCAGTTTAGCATGGATACGCGGACATCCTTCTCAGTGGCAAGAATTCGTCGCGAATCGAGTTGCCGTCAGTCATTCAAGAGCTCGTTCCCGACGCTCGATGGCATCACGTAGCCGGCAGCGAAAATCCCGCTGACTGCGTTTCTCGCGGACTCTCTCCCAGCCTGTTGCAAACTCATTCGTTGTGGTGGCGTGGTCCAGTCTGGCTTCAAGGTCCTTCCGTGGGGTGGCCATCCACCGCTCCTCCAATCGACGACGCTATCAACCTCGAAAAAAAACGACCTCATCAAGTCCTCGTAACTGCGGTAAGCAAGCCATCTTCATGCTCATGGAATCTCATTGATCGATTTTCCAGTCTTGATCGCCTCCTTCGCATCACCGCATGGATCCTGCGCAGCGTCGCCATCTTCAAAGGAGCTTCAAATTGGAGATCTCGTCCTTGTCCTTGGTGAACGCTATCCACCGGCCAAATGGCCTCTTGCGCGTGTGACAGCATTACATCCAGGAACTGACGGTCGTGTACGCGTTGTTACTGTTCGGACAGCCGTTTCCGAGTATAAACGACCGATCGTCAAACTCTGTCCATTACCGATCGCGAATTAAACTCTTTCTACTGCTCATCGATTTCAATTTTTTTTTCTCTTCTTAATTTTCCTTGTCATTGCTTTTGTTTCTTTCTTAAAACGTCATCATTGTACAAATTCATCTTCACTGTAACTCTTTTTCATTCTGCTCTTTCAGAGCGTCTCATTTATTTCTTTTCATTTAATCAGCGGCGCCTATCACGCCCCTGAGGCGGGCGGTAATGTTAATACCTTTATGCAAATTTCTTTCTTATCATTGTATTCCTTAGTGCGTTATTAAGCTATGATTTATGTTCTCTCTAAGACCTTATTTTTCGGATTATATTGTCTATCTCTTTCTCTTTATAATTACTCTTCGCGGAACTACCGCATCGTCGATACATGCTCGCGTCGTGTTTACGCGCTTTTTCATGCGTCGCTCGTCTTACCGCGCGCGCCCCTCGCTCTACCTGCTCAGCGACGATCAGCTGACTCAAAACATCGACATATGCGGTATATTTAACGAATTTTCGCTCTCGATTTTTCGGTTTGGTTTAGTCAGTCCTTGATCGACTTTCGTTAACGTCACCTCGCGCTTCAGCCGCTCTCTTTATTCGAGACATTTCTCTGTAAATCTGTATCTTCGTTGAGTGCATAATAAATCGTCTGTGATCGTTAGTTTCTATCCAAGTTTCAATCTCTTGTTCTTTTTTTTGTATGTGTTCGATCCTCTCAATTATTAATTAACAAGATTAGATTAGTTAAATCTTAACAACATAGCACGTCTTTTGACTCTTCACAGGTTCTATAATCGTAAACTTGGTAAATGCGTCCACTATTACCAAGAGAAACTTATTATGAGTTTTACTCGTCTCAAAAGGATCAACGTGGTCAATGTGTACAGTATGAAACGAACTGGCACCTTTTCATTGGTATTCAGCTTACATTGCTTCTTACCGGCCGTATGCTTGTAGTATGCACAGTTTAAACAAGCATTGATATACTTTGTCACAAAGCGTCTTATACCTGCAAACCAATAATTACGATTAATACGTTCCAATGTCTTTTCCACGCCAAGGTGTCCAGCGTCGTTGTGACATAATCTGCAACTTTGCATCCGCGCATCTCGCGGCACTACCCATGCCTGAGTCTTGTCAGCTAATCATCATTATATCTTATTATCCTTGATAAGATATTCGTGGAAGTAATGCTTAGTCTCGCTAGTTGCCTTCTCATCCAAAAGAATTGTTTGGATTCGTGCTAATTGTTCATCTTGTAATTGGGCCGCTAATATCCAGTCGCCCTCCGTTATGTCGATCTGTAACACTTCTAATGGAAATTGAATGGGACTGCGGCTGAGAGCATCCGCATGTGCCATATTAGCTCCTGCTCGATATTCAACGTCGAACGTATACCGTTGTACCTCGAGTCATCAGCGACTAATTCGCGGCAGCAAATCTCGCTTTGCAAAAGTCGTACGTAATGCGTTGCAATCAGTTACAATCTCAAACTTTGTACCCAGCAGATAAACCCGAAAATGTCTTAGTGCCAGCACGACGGCAATCGTCTCCAATTCGTAAGAATGGTAACAACGTTGGTCTGCGGTGGTTTGTCGACTATAATATGCTACCACTGCCATCTTACCATCAACTCGCTGTAATAATATGGTCCCTATGCCTATGGCGCTTGCATCGGTGTGTATCTCGGTGAGGATCTCAGGATTAAATATTGTTAGCACCGGTCGGGTCGTCAATTTGTCCTTAATCATGTTGAACGCTCTTTCCTGCTCTTCTTGCCATATCCAGAATACGTTCTTTTTAGTGAGCCTTGTTAATGGTTCAGCGACTATTGCGAAATTTTCTACGAACTTCCTGAAATAGCCAGCCAACCCCAAAAACTGACGTACTTGCTTGACTGCTCGGGGCGCTTCCATATCCAGCACCGCCTCTATCTTACGACGTCCAGATCGTACTTCCTGCTCGCTGATTTCTCGGCCTAGATATTCTATAGACCTTGCAAAGAATGAACTTCTCCAGCTTGAGAGTTAAACCATGTATACGTAGAGTATCCAACACCTGCCGTAATCGTGTCATTCCTTCCGCTATAGTTTTGGACGGTATAATAATATCATCCAAATAAGGAAAAGTTATCGAGTTTTTCAATTTTCCTAATACGTTATCCATCAAACGCTGCAGGCGCATTAGTTAACCTAAATGGCATACGTAAGAATTCATAATGGCCTTCCGGCGTTACAAGCGCTGTCTTTTCTATAGAATCTGTCGCTACCGGCACTTGATAGTATCCGGACGCTAAATCTAAACCAGTAAAATACCGATTGCCTCCTAACTTATCAATTTGTTCCTCAATTAATGGCATAGGATATTTATCTTTAATTATGATCGTGTTTAATTTTCTAAAGTCCACACACATGCGATATTCGCCGCTCTTTTTCTTTACCAGTATAATTGGACTCGCGTACGATAAACTTAATTCCCGAATAATACCATTAGTCAACAGTTCTTGAATAATCTCTCGTTGTATTCGCTTTTCGCTTTCAGCTAAACGATATGGACGGTAAACTACAGGTACGTCCGACGTGCAACGGATGCTCAACGAGGCAGCCTCTGTTTTTCCTAAATCTCTTATCGAAAACGATACATAATCTCTAAATTTTCGAATTAGATTTGTACATTGTTATTTCGTTTCTTCGCTATCAGTGCAGGTAATTATTATATCGTTCGTCAATACTTCCGAGAAATTTACGTCAGCAATACTCGCGCATTCGACATTAATCGTGGGCAATTGCTCGAGTATTAATTTATTTCCTCGTTTAATAGTAACGATATGTTCTTGTTCGAGATAATCGCGTTCGACAATAACATCGTAAACGAGATGACTATTAGGTACTATAATTGCATTAACTCGTGCCGTCGCGTTCATAATTTTAATGTCGCAAAGCGTCGACCGATTACTTGTCGTGACATGTCCGGCAAATCCTCAGTACGTTATCCGATGTTATTGATACAGACATATTATATTTTTCGCCCACAGACTTTCGCAATAAACTACAGCTACTTCCGCTATCAATCAGTCCTTTGATTTTATGCCCGTTAACAGATATCGTTCTTTCATACAGATTCGTTAAACATCTCGCTTCCGTCACAGCGTTCACATCCTTTTTAAAAGGACATTCATCGACATTGTGTCCTAAACGACGACATTGTTCGCACTTTACACGCGGCATACGACACTTCCTCGCGATATGACCCGCCTTACTGCAATTAGAACATTCTAATCGCAATTGTCTAACCTTATTTTCGCTCGCGGTAGTCTTGTCGTCTGTCGATTTAACGTTTTCGTCATCTACAGTTTGCGCTTGATCCGATGTCGAACGATTTAATAACTGACATTTTCGATCTTTCATAAAAGTAGATACCGACGCAGCTTCATTTCTTTCGCCCTTCGACGGAATATTACCTAACGTCGTCATATACGCGTATAATGCGTTCGCGTCGCAATGCTGTGCGGAACGTATTGTTCTCGCGACAGTTTCGTCTGTGATTCCGCCAATCACCGCATCAATGAGATATTTATCGAATATATTGATATCTAATTTACGCATCTTATTTAATTTCTGAAAGCAATAATCAAAATATTTTTTTAATATGAATTATTCTATAATATATCTTTTTTGTAAATGGATAACGTACATATTGTTGCTTAACAAAAACCGCGAGAAAGTGATGATCCCTTCCGTCAAGAGGATGTAAAAAAATGTTCTTTAATATTATATATAATAATTTTAATATAATATTAAAGGAAACAATTTTTTTATATTTCCAAAGAATGTAGATAGAACAGATGATAGGTAGAAAGGATAGACATAAAATATATATAATATATAGAAGAATATAAAAGATACAGAACATAGAGAAAGAAAAGTAATACATTGAGAGCATTAGTTTTAAGAATATTACTTTACACGATTTACAATTCACGACAGAATTCGGGATCAAATTGTATATATAAAAAACATTCAAAAAATTAGAAGTACGTCTATATAAATATATGCATATATTTTAAATATATACATATATGTATATACAGGGTGTCTGATAAAGATTGTGCCAACGCTCGTGAGCAGGTAGAACACAGTAAACTGAACAGATAAGTCATTTACTATTTTATAATTTTTGCAATAATTATTTAAATATTAATTAAAAAGGATTGGCGAATAAGCGTGCGTTTTGCGTGGTTAGAGCGTAGGACGTACGCTCTAGGCGTGCCAGCGGTAAGTCGGCGAGTGTCGCACGGCACCGAAAAGTTTGGTCGCTTCTGCCCTCGCTGCTCGCGCGTATGATCGCTCCCTCGTCGCGCGATCAAACTTTTCGTTGCCTTACGACACTCGCCGACTCGCCGCTGGCACGCCTAGAGCGTACGTCCTACGGTCTAGCTACGCGAAACACGCGCTCATTAGCCAATCCTCTTTAATTAATATTTCAATAATTATTGCAAAAATTGCAAAATAGTAAAGGACTTTTCTGTTTAGTTTACTGTGCTCTACCTGCTCACAAGCGTTGGCACAATCTTTATCAGACACCCTGTATACAGAATATATTTATTGGGCTAAGAGTCGTATTATTACCTATTGAAAGAAGATCCACCGCCAGTGAATCCCTCTTTGTTCTAAGCCCTCCTCATCCTGACACAAAGAACGGCCTTATCTCCTGATTCCAACCCGATAGAGGACCGTTACAGTTCCTAGTTTAAGATTAGCATTAAGACAAGTAGTGATAAAGTTCCTTATTCTTTCTTTTGTGCTACTTAAAGTGCGTCATTAACATTTTTTGTGCGACCTCTCTGTGTTTAAATTTCTGTGACTCCACCATACCGATAATCAGACCCCCTCCGGACTTTTACAAAACACACAGTAAATGACAAAACAAAGTCAAAAAAGAAAATCCTGTAGGACTCAACCTCGATGTGCAAACCAAAAGTAATACAGCAGCACATTTATGGCACGGCGGGTAACACACAGATAATGGAAATAGGAACAGATAAGACAACAAACAAAGAAAGCGACACCGTGATACTATATTAAGCGACAACTAGACCTAAGAAACAATTGTACGAATAAAGTGAAAAACATTGTTAGTTAAACGAAAACTCATTCGAAAATTATTTTTTCTTTTTCCAAAGGGAGAGGAATGTCGTAACCCAGTGTTGTCAAGTCGTTTCAAAGGTTATCCCCTATCGTATATCTGAAAATCCTCCAAAAACCCCTAAAATTAGAAACAAATTCCCTAAATTTTCCCCTGATTTGAGATAAATTACTATTATGATAATACTTAGTTCCCTCGCGATATTCTATATGTAGATGTTACTTATTAATTATAATATTACAGAGTGGAATAAGAAAGACACAAATTTATATAGGAATTATTATATATATTAAGAAAATTAATTGAACAATATAATGAGTTGAACAAAATCTTAAGAATAAAAGTGATATGATATATACTACATATTTTCAAATAATTCTAGAATTTCCATATCATTGTTGTTAAGATCAAGGTCATACATTGATGCATTGAATTTTTTGATCATTAATGTAGTTGGCTCGAAATCCACACAAGTAATATTTTTACTTTTTAAATGATATCTAATTCTCATTAAAGCTTCTGCCACATCTATAGAAAGTCGATTTCTTAATTTACATTTTATGATATTATAGATGGAAAATGCTCTTTCTACTGTTGCGTTGGAGATCGGTAATGAAAGTAATCCTAATGCTAATCGACTTATATTTTCAAAACGTTGTTTTCCTGCACTATCTTTATCATTATACACTTCTGACCAAAATTGTAAGTAATTCTCTGTTTCATTCCATACTTTATTAGAAATTAAATTCCATTCTGATTGACAATGGTCTACAGAAAATCTTGGAAACTGTAATACAATATCTGTTATTTGCATTTTCTTTTGAGATGTGGCAGATTCAGGCATAAAAATTTTAATTTTTTGAAGAATATTAATATTTTGAGTAAGTCTGCATTGGATTTCTTTGCAAACGGTTATTAAAAATTGTCTACATTTAAATTTTACATCTGTTATATCATCTTTTATCATTGTTTTAATTATAATATCAAAGTCATATCCATAAACTATAGAATCTATGTGCATGATGTGCTGTTCAAAATTAAAGTTTGTTAATTGTGCATCAGAAATTAACTCTAGTTGCACAGGCACAACAATCTTCCGCAACATGCTTTTGTACAACATAAAAATATCTTCAAATAATAAAAATGGATTAATATTTTCACTTTGGAAAAGCATGTTTGTTCGACATATCATTTCTAAATTGTCTCTTAAAAATATTAAATATGCTTTATAAGCTGGGCAAATCCATTATTAAAAATAATTGTTCTGCCATGTAACATCTGTCTTCTATCATGGCCTTTTTAAAAAAGAAATATAAAGTATCCCATTGTAACATTATGGTATGTATGGCTGCATTTCGAGCTAACCATCGTGTTCCTGACAATTTTGCTACTTTGTTTGGTATTTCACCTTTTAAATTTAAATATAGATTCCTATATTCTGTTATACGCTTTGGACTATGTGAGAAATAATTATGAACCTCTCTTACAAAAAATTCCAGACGTTTGGGAAGCATTTGGCAAGCTTTTTCCGCGCATAAATGGAGAGAATGACATACACATTTAACTATAACAACATCTGGGACTTCTTTTTTCAAAAGGGTTGCAAAAGAATGATGTTGTCCCACCATCACATTAGCACCATCAACGCCAATACCAATTAAATTTTTTAATTTAAGATTATCATTCATTAATTGTCGTTTTACAACAGTAAAAAGACTTTCTGCATCACATCTCTCTAATAATATTAATCTATAAAATGCAGTAATAATTTCTCTTCTTTTTACTGAATAATATTTTATCATTATGCATAGAACTTTATCAGAAGCAAGATCTGTGCTCTCGTCCACAATAATAGAAAACAAGGAGTCAGCTATATCTTCCACTAATTCGAGAAGCATACAAGGCGCAATAACGTTTTTTAATAATATTGTACATTTAGTTTTATGTAATTTTAAGTTAGATAAAATAGTTGAATTTGAATCTATTTTCGGAAGTAATTCACATAAATGATTAACTGTATTTATTGATGAGTGTTCCGCAATAAAAATACTTAATTTTAATTCTGCTCTTTTTCGCGTATCTGTGGAATGTGATGCTACATTAATATATCTGTCTAATTTTGCTTCTTTGTCAACACTGCTTTGGCAACACTGTCGTAACCTGATCAATATATTTCTTGTAATATTTTTCAATATATTGCGTACATGATATTACATTAAATATTAAAATGAGAACAGCAAAAGAAAATATTAAGAAATATTAAATAAAGAAAAGCATAATAGATTTAAAAAAATTAAATATTAAAGAAGTAATTAAAAAGAAATAATTATTAAAGATATAAAAAGAAAGATATAATATTATAAAGCGATTGACCAGAGTCAAGCAAGTCACGGTCAAGTTCCCAGAAGCTGAATAAGCAGTGGAAACAAACAAAACAAAGAATAACAATAATACGGATGACCAGAAATAAAGCACGATACGTGAAGCCAGTCAGGATCGTCACACTCCTTTCTTTCTGATCAATTAATATTGTATAATCCGATAGCGAGAAGGCCTACTGATCGCTTCCGAAAGTAAACGCGCACCATACGTATCGCGCCTGTAGATACATTATAACCGCGACGACTCGCAAAACCGTTAAACGTGTACAGAATGTATGCTACAGAATGTATGTACAGAATGTATGTTAACGAACAAACTTTTTTACCATTGTACGGAGAGCTTTAAGTAGGTATAATAAGAGAGTTCTAACCCAGGTCCTCCGAGGGGGGGTGAAGGGCGAGGGGTGATATCGTAGATGCGGGGAATGACGTCACGCGGGCGGGAGGGCGCTTATTATGGTTTCGACGAGCAGGGACATGTTCCAAAACAGAAGATATCAGTTTGATATTATAAACAGATAGGTACAAAATAAGATTATTTTCCAGCCCGATTAATCTAGCAGCGGGCCGCGCGAGAGAGAGCGTGAGAGAGAGATAACGCGGTGATGTACAGGCTAAGGAGAACGTGAGTAATTTATAAATAAACTAATAGCGCGTGGCGTTCGAGGATGACGCAAGGAGAGCGCGAGAACGAGAGAAAGATAGCGAGAGAGAGATATCGCAAGGCGTTTGCAAGGCGTTCGCAAGGATAGAAGAGAGAGATAGCGCGAAGGAGAGGAATTACTAATCTAAAATGAATGTACTCTTTTAATACAATTAAAAATTATTTATTTATATAATTGTGTATGTTTTACAAATGTGTGTGCAATATATAAAATATATAAAAGATACATAAAATGTCATCATTTATTACAAGCATCGTAAAGAATATCATTTATAGCGCATGTTAATAATTCGCAATCTATAGTCTAGTTTACACCGTTAAATTGGTTAGTACGCGCATCAAGTTGGTACGGACTAAACATTTGATACGTTCCTGTTTACACCGATCCATCTCAAAACAGGTTAAGTTAGGTTTTTAGTCCGGATAAAGTTTTTATTCATTTTCACTGTTTTTCCAGTTATAAAAACTTCTAAAGCCTGAGAGCCTTCTAACTTCTTTAACCTTAACTTAACAGTAGTGGCGGGTATAATACGATCCGAATCGAATCAAGCGTTTACAGCGCGCTGACATCTTTTGATACGCGTACCAACTTGGTCTGATACTCGCGAATCAGGAGTATCGAATCAGAGCGCACTAAAGTAATCCACGAACGTTTATACCGAGCGTATCAAGCGATTTGATACGGATATGGTACTTGGTACGCGTACCAAACAGTCGGTGTAAACTAGGCCAATGAGTGATTCACCGTCAAACGAATCACTTTCGCGTATCACTTTTGCGGCGTTGCTCGCATTACGGATATTATCACGTTGTAAAATAGCTGCAAATTTTTTAAACTTTTCATTAACAATATACGTATTTTCGGATAGCCAGCAATACATATGACGTATACAATTTTCAAAGTCGAATAAATGTAGTAAAGTCGGTGGTGTCATATACAAAGAATCATTAGATAATGTTATTTTTATAATTTTTGAATTATGCATTTTAACCACTTCAAGTGTTATATCTCGAAACCATAATGGAGTTTCAGCCGATTGTAGTCGCTCGATGTCAGCTCGTTTTTGCATTAGCGATTTCCATGTTTCAATAGGCAATATTATTTGATTGCCTCGATTATCACCGAGAGCCAGTTCCACGTAAGATGTGATTCCAACTCTGATTCCTATTTCCAAATATTTGTACGATGTCGGGGTTAAAGCGTATCTTCTTCCAAGTATACGAACCGCACGATGAGTTAAAGCGCTACAAAATTGACTTTTATTTAAAAACCATTATTTAACAAAAAGTATAAAATTTTATAAAAATCGAAACTTACTTGGCACATTCCTTCTTACATGTTGGAATTGTAACATCCTCAATCGGATCGTCATAGTTCATGCTGCTTCCTACGGCGGAGTACATTTCTCTAGGTTATGAAAAGTAGAGCGGTACGAGCTGTTAACGCGACACTGATCGTATAAAAATTAACCGAGTATACGTGGCGCTTATTCTTTAAAAGTATGATGTGGTGGGGGGTTAATGCTTCTAGCGCTCTGAAATTTAGGAGAAGGGGAAGACGGTCAACGTTAAAAGAATTCTTAGAAACAACTTGCGAGGAAAGGATTGGGGAGAATAAGAGATAAAATATATTAATGTTTACATATTTTATTTTTTCAAATTTTACAATTCTTTCTGACGTTGCGACCACCAGTTAAATATTTTGAATACATTTTGCAATGCGCAATTCTTAACATGTTTCCCACATAGCATACTGTTTGTAACATCTAGATTATTTAGAGACTCGATATCTTCATAGTCAGCATCCAAGGTCTCAATAATGAAGCCGTTTCCCATATCGTCTAGTATATCAGTCAACCATTCTCGTTTTTCATGTCCTTTAACGTACACGAGAGATAATTCTTCTTCTTCTTCTTGCATCATACCAACGACAGCTGATGTAATCAAACGTTGAGCAAAGCTGTACGGAACGTTTCCATCCTCCCATTGCAGTCCATGTTGATTTTTAATCAACCATGAGGCTTGACCTCAGAATTTGTGAGCGCACGCCATGGTATAGGACTCGCGAAAAAGTAATGTGAAAGTATAGATCCATTTTTCAGAATCGCCGCTTCCTTCACGATAAAGTTTCTTCCGATAATGAAGCCTTGCAGATCGACGAACGTTGGTACAGACATGACGAGATCTCTTTCTCTTCGATGCGTCAGTCGAGAGGAATAATGAAACTCTACAACCATCTCACAACACTTTGATTTATATCATGCTCCTCTTCCCCTCTCTAAATTGTATCGATGTTTCGCGAACATACTTAGGTGATTTTGCGCACAACGTTGGTCAACGGGTTGTACTGGATCACGCGATCGTGTATGATGAGACAGTACGCAGTGGTACTCATCGGCACGTTCTCCTTACACTCGAATTCCAATCTCACATCCACGATTGCGCTCTTGACCGATTCGTTTTGTCGAGAACAATCGGTGATCACGAACGGACCGTTACGTAGAAACATCGAGACGGTAAGACTCGGCTCGAGATACTCGTATCCGTAATAGTTCTTGCAGAAACGTGTATACGTGTCATACAAAATCGACCATCTGTTTTTATCGAAATCCAGATTCATATCTTCGTACGGATAACATTCCGAGTTCAGATAGTTTCACGTTGGTCAATTTACAATCGTCGAATCGACTCGTATCCTCAGACATAACGTTCTTCCGGCCTGTCTGCAGAGCGAAGACAACGTATCGTGGCTTCTCCAGCTGAGTCGCGGTCTTAATGGACCACGAATGCTTGGTTGTAAGCTGCAATAGCGGATACTCGTACAGATCCCACGAGCGAAAACCCATGCTGAGGTATTGTCCGCTTTCCAGAGCGCGCAGCATCAACAGCTTGTTGATCTCGTTCAAGAGCACGTGTGGCATTTGCCATTGTATCTTAAATATGTTGATCACAGGCTCCAGCGCCGAATCTCCAAGCAGACAATTGTTGTTGTTGCGCGATCGTATTAAGATCCACTCGTGACGAGCGTTAATTACCACGCGTCTGTAATCCTCGCAAAATCCCAATAACAAGTAGAGCTGTATGCAAAAATTGAAGTGTCCATTCACAGTAGTCGGCGTATCCCAGCCGGCGTTTCTCATAATCACGCTTCTATCGGATGATATCGTTACATAGTTTTTGAGCGTAGTTGTTATTCCTACGTTTCTGTTGTGATCAATCTCCACGCCATCGAGTTCGTATCGAATCTCATCGAACATGAATGCTACGCAATTATTTCCCAGTTCCACATTAGATCCTTCGGCCGGTTCGTTTATCCTTAGTTCTCCCTCGATGTATAGAAAACTCTCATGCGGCAACGTATACAGATCCTGTTGTTGTATGGGTATTCTTATCTCGTCACTGTGTCCGAACGTTGTGTTAGCGAACGGGTTGTACGTGTGAGTCTCGATCTTGACGATCGTCGAAAACTGGCTCGTCCCCGATGTTGAGGATGTCGGTCATCGTTCAGATGTTTCACACTGCGAATCCCAAAGATTGTAAAAACGCAACGTTCGATGTGCTGAGTTTCTTTTTCTTGGTGCAACCGGATGATTGGATATTAGCGAATGTTGACGTTGTTGTCGCTGGCCTCGCGTTCTCTCTCGTGTCTTTCGATCCTTTCAACACGAGCATCTCATGTATCGCACACTAATTTTGTCGCCGTCGTACGTGCAATCTAACGGTGATCTCTTCTCCACGAAAATCGAGCAATCGGCCGTCCTGGTCGACAACGCGTAACGTTAAATCTGTAATGCTCCGCGCGATGATCGGCAGGTAAATGATCTGCGCCGGCGTTTCCGATATCTTATATCCCGGTGGTACCCTCGGTGAAAATTCATGTATCGTATGAACGAGTTTGCCGTTGCTGTACGCGCCCGCGGTCACGTTACACTCTACACGGATAATGTTCACATTGATAATGTTAATCGGCATGTCCGATTTGTACCATTTTCGCGGCTATAGTATACGGTTCGAGAATCCCAACAGCGATCCAATGTTGTTGGGCTTGCTAAAGTTTATTCTGTAGGCGCATTTGATCTCGCTCCTCATCGTATTGTAATTAGCGCGGAGCACTATCGGATATTCGCCATCTTCATAGTCAACGTCGTTATTCATCCGAATATGCGCAACGTCAATGTGTTTTTTATCACCGTCACGAATAGCGTGTCGCGGACGTTTCCGTGAAATTGCACGTGTTAAAAACTCATGTATTGCTTGCAGCTCGTACGATCCCTCGGGAATCGTAATTTCCGCGTCGTCTTTGCCAAAGTAAAATTTATTATTCGAGGAATTCACATTCGATATCGTGTGATAAGTTTCAAAATTTGTTAGACCGAGCTCGTATTCATCATCGCTCAAATCTACGGCGGGAAAGTAGTTTACCGCGAGGACGCTACTCTTCCCGGTCAGCGTGAATGTCATAGACATGTCGGTAAAACTATTTAACGAATACTGAGTTAAATAGCGCGATGTATGTCTTTAAATTTGCATGCATCGACCGTTCGGAGAAACTGCAGGCACAATTGTCCGCAGATGCTCTGATCGTAAGTTTGAACAGATGTGTGATTGTACTGTATCTTCGTCACGTTCCGTCCGAAATATCGCACCAATTCATTCGGTGGTCGAAGATTGCCAAAACTGTCGAAATATATAACACGATTCCCCCTCTTTGCGTACGCCACCCAATGAGTACCTGGTCCTGTTGTGTTATCCAAATTCACGATGCCGCTCTCGTTTCGATATATACCACCGATCGGTAAAGAGTCACGCATGAAAACGCCTCTAAAGAATGGTATACGCATACGTTTTGCATGTTGCAGCAATTGTACATTGGTTGTTACGCCCTATGGCATTTTTAGAGTCTCTTTGACATTTTTTTTTTCCTCGTTGAGACTCCTCGTCCGTGTTTGTACGGAGCGAGATACAATCCGCGACCTTCCATGGCGCGATTGTGACGTAGTATCTCTTGCAACTGACGTTGTGCGGCTTTTCTGTCGTTCACCGCCTTTGCTACGCCAGCAGCTCCACCGATCAGGGATCCGAGCGCGCCCAATATTGGTAGAATCGGCAATATACCACCGCGTTTTGCTACCGGAAGTATCCGTTTTTTCGCCGTCTTTTTCTTCGTCTTCGTCGTCTTTTTCAGACACATACCGAGCTTCGTCTTGGCTTTCATCGCTGTCCAGATAGCTGTGGCGGCTGCTCTTTCGCCAAGAGTCGAATCTCTCGCGGTAATACGTTCTCGCGCTTTCGTAGCGAGTATATTATCCGCCGCGTGTCTCTCGGTGAGATCGTTTCTCCGAGAGTACGCTATATCGTGTTCACGGCACGCCGCGTCCAATGGGTTGATACCTCGATCGCCTCTGGCTAATCGCTTCTGTAGCCGCGTGCCCGGTCCGCAAAACTGGTAGCCGGGAATATGGAATTCGATTGGAAGTGCGTTTATCGCGGGATTTAGTATGCCTCTACCTACTGTCGTTGACATTCGCTGCAATTCTTTATCAACGGTGCTGGACCGTCGATGTGCGTTCGCTGCCACGGTTGATTATAATGCCACATGCATCGACGATATTGCTGAACCTCCGAATCAACCTCTATGTGTTCCGGAAGCTTGTCCCACAGTAGCTCTACGTAGTGATCAAAGTTTCGCAACAAAAGTGCTTTCGAAACAAACTGCAACTGCTCGGTGGTAAGCGTGAGAATATCTCTCTTGTCCAACAGAAGAAGAAACATTTTCAAGACTGAGCGATTCGCGGTTACGCGCCTCTATATAAGCAGGCGTTCGATCTAATCGGGAGTGCAAAATGAGATTCGTGCGACAACCTTTGACGATACGCGTGACGAATTGCGACGATAGATTACGATCGATGGGGGACAACGCGGAGATGCGCAGACACGGTACGATGCTACCGACTACTATACGCGCGATCGTTTGCGGCCCCTCGAATTGCGGTAAAACCAACGTTCTGATAAGCCTACTGGAAAGTCCGCACGGTGTACGTTTTGAGAACGTGTACGTGTACTCGAAGTCGCTGCAACAGTCGAAATATCGGTATCTGGAGAATTTGTTGACGTCGATCGACGAAATCGGCTACTTTACGTTCTCCAATAACAGTGACGTCATTCCACCGAGCGAGGCACGTTCAAACTTGATTTTCGTCTTCGATGACGTGGCGTGTGACAAGCAAGATACGATAAGAGAGTACTTCTCAATAGGACGCCGCTCGAACGTTGACTGTTTCTATCTCTGTCAGACGTACGCGAGAATACCAAAACATCTTATACGCGACAACGCGAACCTGCTGATCATGTTTAAACAGGACGGTACCAACTTGAAACACGTGTACAACGATCACGTGAATACCGATATGTCGTACGAGGATTTCAGTGAATTATGCCGTACTTGTTGGCAGCAAAAGTATGGATTTCTAATGATAGACAAGGATAGCTCGCTTACGAACGGTTGATACAGAAAAGGATTTAACGTGTTCGCGATACCACAAAACGATTAGTCGCTACCGATATTCTGTCGAGAGGGGTGAAACACGAGCGCTCGACACTCTACCGACATGGCTGGGAGCGATAATATTCGCGAGCGTGAAAAGATTGCGAGGAAGATTGCGAAAACGAGCGAATCGATCCGCAAGAAACATCGCGCTTTGAAGACCGGTAAGATCGATGACGATATCGCAGTCAAGGTCCACTTTAAGCCTATTATCGAACCGCTACAAAAGATCGTCGACAACTCGAGCTCGATCGTGGTGAAAAATGAGCCGAAGAGTAACGCTAACGCGAAGATTAAAACGTTACCCATCAAGCGGTACGCGGAGGATATGACACCGAAAAAGAGAAAACGATCGAACGCGGATCGCTCATCGACGTTGATCGGACCTACATCCGATCAATCGGACGCTTCACTGGATGAACCGCCGATAACCTCAATACCGTCAGCGACAACGAGAATCGTACAACTTACGATACCCGAATCACTCGCAAACGAAAATGTTTTCGAAACCACGGGCAACTCGCTCGAAACATCCATTCGAAACGTGTTACAAACGTCGGAAGGTCAAGAAATGTTGCGAGAGCACTTGGAGTCACTGGGGCAAAAATACATGGGCATTCTCCTCGGTGGTGATAAAAAAAACAAGATCGATCACGTATACGGTATCTATTTCGACAAGGATAAAATGCTGCTCGGTAACAAACAATTCGACATCGACAAAGATGATTCTATAATCATAAAAAAGTGAGGTACATTGGAACACCAGGATTATACGAGTTGATCTTCATGAGAATTCCCGATGATGTCATTTACACGGAGGACGATTTGCAAAAATACAAGAGCATATTATTGACGACGAACGCGCATAAACGCAATTATGATGCGCAAGGTCGATTACGGAGTAACAGGGGATACAAATACAAAGAAATAATCGCACCGTTGATGTCGATCGAACCAAAAAAGAAAAAATCTGGAATGGGAGTATTCATGCCTCGCGCGATGACGCTAACCGACTATAAGATCGATTACGTGCACTGGGACGACCCCAAGGAGCTAGTGGATCGTCTACGATTGCTCGACGCTTCGCGCCGAGTTGGTCACAACGCTCACGACAACGAGATCCTATCGATCATCGAGGAACTTCGCGAAGTCGGCCTTATTATAAATTAAACGTTGTCTCGACAAAACTAATCAGTCGATCGGTGTCACTCTCATCGAAAAATGCCTATCAACAAATTTGGATTATTCGAACGACGAAATGATGCAATAGGTACAAGCGATCATAGATTGGTGAGAAGTTACGTGCGCAAAAATGCTCTGTGTCGCGTCGCTACGGACTATGATGCGAGGTTGTGCAAGATTCGTCGTGTAGCGCAGCCTGAAGTTGATACTGATGCCGTTAACAAACTGCACGTGGAACAGTGCGTTAAAGCGTTGTGGAATCAACAGAAAGAGTCAGACGAGAAGCTGAATGCGCTCGAGAAGGATGTGCTAGCGTTACAGACTACGATAAACGAACTTCGGCGTGCGACTAACGCTAACTCGGAAACGGCAACGAACGGCTCAGAAACGGGTCAGAAACGGCTACCGAACGGGTCAGAAATGGCAACGAACGACTCAGGAACGGGTCATAAACGGCTACCAAACAAGTCAGAAACGGCAAAGAACGACTTAGGAACGGCAACAAACGACTCAGGAACGGCTACCGAACGGATGTGAAACGACTACGAACGACAATGAACGGTAGTGAATAGCGAAGAAACGGCTACGAACGGCTAAAGAGTGACAGCGAACGGCAACGAACGGTTCAGGAACGGTTGTCTGACGGTTATCTAACGGCTCAGGAACGGCTCAGAAACGGCTACGAACGGCTCAGGACGGGCTACCGAACGGGTCAGGAACGGCTACGAACGACTATCGAACGACAACTAACGGTAGCGGATGATAAAGAACGGCTATTGAAGGACAACGATGAACGACGACGAACGACAACAGACAGCGAACGATAAAACGCACGGTGGTACTCAGATCACATTCGATCGACGAATCGAAACAATGATGGATCGGCGATCGGGAAAAACCAACGAAGCAAAGCAACAACAACATAGTTTAGAGAAACAGCAGTTGGTGAACGAACTGCACCCACCTGCGAGAAAAAATTTTCCCCGAAGACATGTCATAGTACGGGGATACGATGACCTATGGCAAGCTGACATCGTCGAGATGCGTCCGTACTCTCGTTTCAACAGAGGTTACCACTACATACTCACCGTCATCGATGTGTTGAGCAAGCACGCGTGGGCCGTACCATTCAAGAGTAAAGGCGGGAGCGAGACAGCTGACGCTATCGTCGAGATAATTCGAGATAGCAAGGGATGCCCGAGAAACATACAAACCGATATGAGGAAGGAATTTTACAACGCCGACGTGCAACGGCTTATGCGGAAACATAACATCAATCACTATTCCACATATTCGGTGTTGAAGGCATCGGTCCTCGAGCGATTCAATCGTACGCTGAAGAACGTGGAAGATGTTTACGTTGAACGGAACTTACAAGTGGATCGACGCGTTGCCGCGACTCGTATCGGATTACAACGCGCGCAAGCATCGAACGATCGGCATGCGACCCGTCGACGTTACCTCCGCGATCGCTGAAAGACTCTTGGCTACTGTATACAACCGCGTAAATATCGCGTGTCCGGCAAAGTTCAAAGTAGGTGACCCGGTACGAGTTAGCAAATACAATACATTTTTCGAGAAGGGTTACACGCTAAATTGGACAACCGAGGTGTTTAAGATTGTTAAAGTGCAGCGTACTAATCCTGTAAGCTATCTATTCGAGGACTATCGCAAAAAATCTGTCGCTGGAGCGTTCTACGAGCACGAGTTGCGTCGCGCGAATTATCCGGACGTGTATCTCGTGGAGAAAGTACTCCGCAGGAGGGGTGACGAGATTTACGTGAAATGGTTGGGATTTGATACATCGCACAACTCTTGGATACATAAGGACAACGTAATTTAATTCATACAAACTGTATTTTTATTTTAATATAAGAAAAAATATACAACGTGTACAACATAAAATATGTGAAATACAAAATTTTATTAATATATATCTCTCTTCCAATAGTCGTTACAATATATATGAAATATGAAATACATGTACAAATACAAAAAAAAATCTTGATTAATATTTCTTTCAATAGTATAATACGTTACATAACATTATATTAACACACACATTTTACAACAGTATCCGGTAATGTCCCCATGGTAACGTGTCAATGGTTTCAGGTACGATATACCGCTTGTCGTCGTACGGACTTAGAGCAATTTTTGTCTCGCGAATGGTATACACTTCGTGCAATTTAGATCTTATGCATGATTGTTGACGTGTTATTTCAATCTCTTCGTGCAAACATCGCGTGTAATCGTCGAACGTTATCGTTCTCGCGACAACGTTGCTCTTAACACCTTTAATCTTTTTCGTATCCTTTTTACCATCCACTCGCAACGCGTACATTTTTGCTCTAAGCCCGACAAATTCAGTCATTATCACACCGTTATTCTCGTCCTTCATCAAGCCCGGAATCTTTTTATTCACAAGCGGTATACCGTACGCGTTGTCCACAGCATAATCGCTCGTATCGAATCTAGTGATATCGCGTTTTATGTTCTCGTACACATCGTCGCACTCGATGTGGTATACGAGGCTGTCTGTGTCGGTGTACATTACTCGACATTTGTCACGATACAGCGGTGACATGTATTCGTGATGAAACTCGTACAAACACGTTTTGGAAATGTCGAGTATGCACATATCGACGTAAATTGATTTGAAAAATTTTACCTCGAGTTTGCGCAATTCGACGGCTACAAGATTTTCGGAGAAAACGCTTCTGCTATGAAAATTTGGTTTCGCAATCATTGCCTCTGCACCGTATCGTCCGTCCCACTTTGTCAATAATTTTACATCTACGCGATTGCGCACATTTTCCATCGTTTTGCCGAATACCGCGTTGTTCATTAATTTGTATAAATTTTTTTCGAAATCATTTTTCACGAGTGTTCGAAAATGTGTATTAAGTTCGATATAATTTCGTAGCCACGGAGATTGAGCAAATTGTAATACGCGATGTATTTTTGTAACGCGAAGACCGTGTCGCGTACATTGCTGCAGGTTGCGATAGTGTATGACGTAACGCTTCTTATCGTACAGAGTCGCGAGGAGCTTGGTCTCCCGCTTGCCTGGCGGCTTATCGTGCGTTGGACAGAACGGTAGGTCAGTGTGCGTATCGTGAAGGCTAATCGGATATTCGAGATCGACCTCGAGAATATAACCTGTGAGCGAATCCGAAGCGATCGCGCTAACGTCAAAGTTCGAAATGTTTTCAACCCATCGAAAATCGGCATAAGGTAATGGCTGACACATTGCCCATCCGTATAAATTATTTACATCGAAATACGTAAGATAAGATGACGGTTTCGATGGATCGTACGATTGCATGTACTTGTTATTAGCGTAACATCGACGCAATGTATGGACGATACCCCGTAATCTCGCACCGAACATTTAAGCGCAACATAAATGTTCGCGGTGAAGTTACACTGCGTCCCGTCGCTTGTCGGTATTTCTGCGCCGCATCAAAAGATGTCACGCAGTGAGGTTACGCGTCGTTTGGACGGGCTTTAAAACAAATGAGCGTAACACAGTTTGTTGCATCGGTGATCAGTCTGCATCAGTCGCCATTGTCGCTAGTACGTAGTCTAATTATGAGTGTATACCAGCGTTCAGCATGGAGTGGAACGAAGAAACTACTCTTCGATTTATTGACATTTATAAAGAAAAAGATTTGCTCTGGAATCCAAAAAATCAGAGTTATTATCACAAAATAATGCGAAATGATGCTTGGCTTGACATAAGCAAGCAAATGAATATAACACCAGACGAATGCAAGAGAAAAATGTCTTCTTTATTGTCAGCATTAAGGCGTGAGAAATCTAAAATAAAGAAAAGCCAAGGTACCGGAAAAGGTAAGCTGCAATAATTATTATGTAGAAATTATAGATTACTAATAGTGTTAATTAGAATATTTATTTTTAGTACAAACTTGTATTATATTAGCATTATCAATACAAATATATATCATTAAAATATGTTATATTTTTTCTATTTTATATTCTTAGATTTCCAAAATGTATTTTAAATGTAAAAATGTGCGATAACATATAGTGTTTTATTATAATTTTAATACATACAATTACATATTGTTATTGGATTTAAATACAAACATTTGTTTCTTTCTTGTAGGTACGGACGAAATATATAACACCTCATGGTTCGCGTTTTAAAGCTTGCAATTTGTGTTGGACAAAGACGTACCGAAAAAGACATTAAACACGGTAAATATAACTATTATTTTCGTTTCTTTAAAAAGTATAACATAAATCTTTTGATTATAAGAAAATAATATAAACGTAGTATATCTAATGTGGTAAATAAGCACATAGATCTATGCAACTTAAGCTTTAATAAATTTTTTTATATATCACTTCGCATTAATGGAGAATATCTTAAAAAATATAATATACTTATTTAAGAAATAATACTTATAATTAACAATTGTCTTGCCATGTTAGTCGGCCTTCGTTCATAAAATAGTTAGCCAATTCTTCTCGAATTTCTTTTGCTGGTAAAGCCGATTTTCGGGGAATGTGCGCAAGTGATAAAAAGGAAGTCATATTTCCTTCATTTCTCCAAGATCCTGATGTTATATTTCCATTTACTTCACAATCTAGACTTCCTGGAGGTGAATAGATGTTGCGAGCTTGAGAACTTCTTCTCAAGAAGTTATGTAGATGAACAATTGCTAATACAACAAGACTAGCTTTATCAGGCTGTAATAGCATAGGTTTTCTCAATACTCGAAAAACTGCTGAACTAATGCCGAAAGCATTTTCAACTACTCTGCGATCTCTACAGAGTCTATAATTATAAACTCTTTCGCGAGAACCTTTCTCATGATTTCCCGGGAAAGCTTTCATAAGACTTGTTGTAAGAGCGAATGCTTCATCACCAATGAAAAAATAAGGAATGTCTTTGTTTCTCTCTGGCAATCGTTGAGGTTTCGATAAATTGAAGCCTTCTCGTTGTAATTTTTTATATAATGCACAATTTTGAAAAACTCCACTATCCGAAATTCTGCCCTGACAGCCAATATCCACGAATATAAAATTATAATTAGCGTCTACTACAGCAAACAAAACAATGCTAAAAGTAGACTTATAATTAAAATAATCACTGCCACTACAGTGAGGGGCTTGCAAAACCCCATGTTTTCCATCCAATGCTCCTAAGCAATGGGGAAAGTTCCACAATTCTTCGAACTGTTTCGCAATTATCAACCAATCATCTTGTGTTGTTGGGATCTGAAATAATATACAAAATAAATAGCTATATCTATTTAACAGTTATATTTCTAAATAGCTATATCTATTTTGTAAATTTATTTTATTTTACAGATAACTGAAAATATGGAACATAAACAGGATAACGTATCATCACACTCTGAAACTCATGAAGAGAACATGACCAATGTATTACAGCCCATTGAAAATAAAACTCCTTTAAGGAAAAGGAAAAAACATGAACATGATTTGGATACAGCTTTTCAACTTTTGACCAAGTGTGCTTCAACTGCAAGCAATGATGAATGTGAAGACTTTGGGAATATAGTGGCCAAAAAACTACGAGTATATCCAAATAGAATTCGAAGTGCTGTGCAAAACGATATTATGAATATTTTTTTAAAGGCAGATACCGGATTTTATAATCAACCATATTTTCAAAATCTTTTCCAATCACAACAAAATTATCCAGCATATGTCCCACCCCAATCGAACCAATCTCATTCCAGCTCTCCTTCCCAGATAAGTGTAGCAACAACAAGTGTACAACCTTACTCCACTTCTAATCAATGTATCGATACTCAAAATATCTCACATCTTAGTACACCAATATCTGTTTATAGCACTTCAACAGAAGATTTGTCCGATGAAGAGATTTCACTCCAGTGTCTCTAATTTATCATTATACAGGGTGACCCATTTTAACTTAGGCAGCCAAATAACTCGAAAAATAAGCACACTACGAAAAAATGTTTAGAATCAAAATTTCGTCATTTCGAGGGGGACGTACAATGACGTTAAAATGAGCCCCCCACCCCTCCCCCTGGGCGGTGAGGGGGGGCAAGTTTGAAATCTTAAATAGGAACCCCTATTTTTTATTGCATATTCGGAATCTTTGGCTAAAAACACATACAATTTGTCTGAAACATTTTTCTCGATTCATGATAGATGGCGCTGTAATCGACGAAATTCAATTTCTTCGATTTCTCTTACTGAGAACCCATGCTTACGATTCTGCAATAAATTAACAATAAAAATACCACGTTTTCATTGTTAATACTCGAAATTAGTCTTAAAACAAACTTCTCATTATTTTTTATTACTCATTAATTACTTCTCAAGAAACTGCTTTTAGCGTAACCTGCCCTTTAGGCAACTTGAATGGTCCAAAGTACCGAGACATTTTGGACTTTCCATCTGATGGAGTTCCTCTAAGTATCCCTCCAAAATTTTGTCCATTTAGTGCCAAAGTCACAAGTGTTTATGTATTTTTTTAACATTTGTACTCTGATAAAATTTTGGTAAAATGGCAAATTATACGCCTACAGAAGTAGTCGATATTCTTATAACCTTTGGCGAATGTGGTAGAAATTACAGACTTACTGCCCGTACTTATGCGGAGCGATTCCCAAATCGCCGCCATCCTACTGATCAACAAATTATAAACATTGAAAGGAGATCTCGTAATAATCCACTTCATCGCGAAAGGCGAAGGAATAGACTTCATAATAATAATGACCCTAGATTGCTCGCAGTTTTGGCTATGGTTCATCAAAATCCCCATATTAGTACCCGTCAAATAGAACGAGAACTGGGAATCCCTCAAACTACGGCACATAGATTGTTACGATCAGTCAATTACCATCCGTATCATATTACTCTGGTACAGGAATTAAGTGAGGCCGACTACGTACTCAGAGTACAATTTTGTAGATGGGCTCTTGAGATGTTAGATCAGAATCCAGATTTTTTTAGTAATGTTTGTTTCAGTGATGAAGCAACATTCATCAGCAATGGTAGTCTCAATAGGCATAATTGCCACTATTGGTCACCAGAAAATCCACATTGGTATCGTGAGGTGCTTAATCAACATCGTTGGAGTTTATATGTATGGGTAGGCATTTGCAATGGCCAAGTCATTGGACCTCATTTTTTTGAACGTCCAATTAATAGTCCAATGTATTTAGAATTCCTCGAAAATGATTTGCCAGCATACCTAGAGAATGTTCCCCTTGCAGTTAGACTAAATTTATGGTATCAACAAGATGGTGCTCCTGCTCATTATGCTCGTATTGTACGGATGTTTTTGAATCAAAGGTTCCCAAATCGGTGGATAGGGCGGGGTGGACCAGTTCTGTGGCCTCCGAGATCACCGGATTTGAACCCCCTTGATTTCTTTTTATGGGGATACGTTAAAGATGCAGTGTATAGTAAAGCTCCAACGACAAGATTGAATATGATGAAAAGAATAAGAAGAGCTTGTGAAGCTATAACTCCTTTAATGCTAGAAAATGTACAACGTAACTTTCGCTGTCGATTACTGTTATCCTTAGAAAATAATGGTGCACACTTTGAGCATCTCCTCCATGCGGAGAGAGCTGATAACAATGCAATCTTGCCTTAACTGGTTGGGTCACCACACGACCTTGCCTTCACTGGCTGGGTCACTACTTGACCTTGCCTTAACTGGTTGGGTCACCACACGACCTTGCCTTCACTGGCTGGGTCACTACTTGACCTTGCCTTAACTGGTTGGGTCACCACACGACCTTGCCTTCACTGGCTGGGTCACTACTTGACCTTGCCTTAACTGGTTGGGTCACCACACGACCTTGCCTTCACTGGCTGGATCACCACACGACCTTGCCTTCACTGGCTGGATCACCACACGACCTTGCCTTCACTGGCTGGGTTACCACACGTTCAAGCACCCCGAATTGTGAGAGGCGAGGGGACTCACGTTAATCAAGCACCCCGAAGGGAACAGAAAACTGCTACGTCCACGACGTTGTTCCTGGGTTACGCTAAAAGCAGTTTCTTGAGAAGTAATTAATGAGTAATAAAAAATAATGAGAAGTTTGTTTTAAGACTAATTTCGAGTATTAACAATGAAAACGTGGTATTTTTATTGTTAATTTATTGCAGAATCGTAAGCATGGGTTCTCAGTAAGAGAAATCGAAGAAATTGAATTTCGTCGATTACAGCGCCATCTATCATGAATCGAGAAAAATGTTTCAGACAAATTGTATGTGTTTTTAGCCAAAGATTACGAATATGCAATAAAAAATAGGGGTTCCTATTTAAGATTTCAAACTTGCCCCCCCTCACCGCCCAGGGGGAGGGGTGGGGGGCTTATTTTAACGTCATTGTACGTCCCCCTCGAAATGACGAAATTTTGATTCTAAACATTTTTTCGTAGTGTGCTTATTTTTCGAGTTATTTGGCTGCCTAAGTTAAAATGGGTCACCCTGTATATTCAGCAATATTACATTTTAATCTAATTATATCTCTTATTTTATTTTTAATATTTCTTATCAAACATATGTTAAAATATTATGTTCTTATATGTCCAAGGCTCTACTTTAATTTAATTTAGTTTTTTGTGCAATATTTAATAATAGTATAACGTTTTGATGTAACTGTTTGTTTCTTTTATTATATTTATAATATTTATTATCAATGTTATATATACATATATAGTTACATGTCTAAAACAGCGCATTTTTGTTTTTTAATATAAGATATATAGTATATAGTATATAATAGCACCAATATAAGACATATAAAAGACATTGTATAATTTTAGTTTATAATATAAGTTTAACAATTTAATATTGTGATAGTAACTTCATTTTATTTCATTTTTTGTTTTTAAACAAATTTAATATTATCACTCTTATTTTCTTACATGTCTAAAGCAGTATTGATAATCTTTAACATCTTACATGTCTAAAGCAGTATTGATAATCTTTAACATTTACAAAAAAATTAATAAATATGCATATTCTTACCTTTATGTGTTCTTGTAATACTTCAATTAGAGCTTGGCATACTTCTGGTACAATATTGGTTATAGACTGTTTCGAAATTCTAAATAAATATTGCAGGCTGGTATACGATTCACCACTCGCTAAAAAACGCAATGTCAAGGCAAGTTTATCTTGTACGCTGATAGCTTTCCTCATATACGTATCTCTTTTAAAAATTATAGGACCGATCAAATTTATTAAGTATTCAAAGTCTGTTGAAGACATTATAGTTAAATTTTTATACATTCCACTAATTTCTTGAAATTTTAGATCGGTGAGCAAATTATTACCACCGTACTGCTCTCTTTTTGAATATAACAATGTTTGCCACCATCTTCTTTCTTTTATCTTTTTAATTTTATAATAAATATAAATGTATGCTGCTGCAGCTACGATACTTCTGTCCATCTTGAGTGTTATCTCACGACTGCCACGAACATAGTGGGACGCAAGAATGTTCTTGTTCGCGACGACGTTCGGTTCGGGTGACAATGTTTCTCAAACACGTACGTGTAACATCACCCCTATCCGATCTTATTTACGATTATGTTACAGTTACGATGTTCTGTTGCAAGTGTGTACGAGCCTTAATACGCGGGGTCGAGTCCGTAACTCTCGATACATTTATCGCGGAAATTTTCAAAAATATCTGCTAATAACAAGACATCAATTTTTAGGTATAGATCGCTATACTCGCCTAGCGTTCGAATGGAGAATCGCTGCCACACTTCTCGGCGTGCGCGTAATCGCTCTCGGATATTGTGTCACCGGTCAAGGAACTGTAAAACGATTCGCGCGGTGGTAAACACGTATCCTGCAACTTGTCGACACAGTCAATACATTCTGTGTAAAAAGTATCCGGAATTTATCATTTGAAAGACGCGCGTAAAAGATATCGCCACAATTTTTTTTCTGTAAGTTGGCAGCACTGTACTGAGTTATCTTGCCAAATTTGAGCGCCATCTCTCACTCAGTTTGTTGACATCAGCTGTTTTTGTTACTTAAACTTTTGAATGCTCTGCGATTTTTACAATGGAAGAGTTAGTTGAACAAAGAGTTTGTCTTAAATTTTGTGTTTCAAACGAAATTTCATGTGCCGAATCGCTAAAAATGTTGCAGAAGACCTACGGTGAATCGTGCATGTCGAAAACACAAGCATATGAATGGTATAAAGCATTCAAAAAAGGCCGAGAAGTGGTAATTGATTTGCCTCGTTCTGGCCGACCTTCAACTGCTACGAACGACAAAAACATCGACAAAATCAAGGAGCTGGTGCTCGAAAATCGTCATATGAGTCTTAGAGAGTTGGCTCAAGAGGTGGACATATCTTTTAAGTCCGTTCATAATATTATAACTGATATTTTGGCCATGAAACGCGTCGCCGCACGACTGGTTCCGAAAGAGCTCAATTTTCTCCAAAAAGAGCATCGAAAGCAAGTCGCTGAGGACATGATTTCCCGAGCTTCTACGGATCCCACCTTCATGAAACGAATCATAACTGGCGACGAGACATGGGTTTACGAGTTTTTCCTGTTCCCAAAGCTAAAATTACCACTTCGAGGAAGGCGTTTTGAGTCGATTGATGCCATAAAAGAAAATTCGCAGGTGCTGAAGCTCATACCTCAATCAGCCTACGAAAAATGTATGGAAGATTGGGTCAACCGCTGGCATAGTTGTATTGCACTCGATGGGGCCTATTTTGAAGGCGACAAAATAAATTTTAATGAATAAATTAATTTTTTGTGTTTTATTTAACAATTCCGGATACTTTTTACACAGAATGTATATTCATAAGGAAAGACGCCCTTCCGTGTTAATAAATTAAAATCTTCTGTCGATAAATTTTGAAATTTAGATTTTAAAATTTGGAGTTTATCTTTATTCAAAAACGATGCCAATTTGTCGAGACTGGCTGTAAGAAATTTATATGAATCGATGAAACGTAATTTAATATAATTATTATCGTCTGCAAGTTTAACAGATTTTGTGAATGAAATATATTTTTCCTTGGTTATCGGTAGTAATTCGATATTTCCTTCGAACGTTGTAGCTATTTCCTCGATAATAAAATGCGCGTCATAACCGGATAAATTGTGAAATACTATTGGAATAAAAAATGATTCTTTATAATTTAGATTACAATTTGAGTGCGCGGGACCTCGGTACCGCCCGGTCGGATGGCAATGATCGCGTACGCGTATATCGTCTTGCTCGAACGGTTTTTCGCAAATGTGACATTGCGTGGCGCTATGAAATTTTTCCCACTCATCACGCGTTAAATTTACCATGGGGACATTCGTGGTTAAAATATTTTTTACACGCAGTGCTAAATTTTTTAATTCTTTAGCGAACCACGAAACGCAATCGACGCTACGACAAGGATGATACGCGGATAACGATTCGTTGTACGAGCAATGTACATAATACCCGACGCTAAATACCTCGTGATGTTGATAGTATGACGCGTGTTCCGATTGTCTCTTCCTCAGCACGCATTCCAAGTCGGCGTATACGATGAACGGAAGCCGCTCTTTCCTGATGTAGTTGTCGAAGCCGAGCCACTTGTCATTATCGCTCGGTAATCGGATAGCGCAGTCGTTCATCTCCCTACAGTCAACCACATGTGACTGCAACTTTTCTTCGTATCCGAAATAGTGCAAGCATCTGTAAAATGGAAATTGCAATTTTATCTTTTATTCAAATATTTTCACAATTTATATATTGCATTTATATTAAATATACATACCGATCGCAGATATATTTTTGGCCATTGTGTTTGCTCAGTTGCGAGCTCACGAGCCGGGATAGATTCTTGATACACGTGAAATGTCCAACGCTGTTGTCTTCCTCCACGTACAGCAGATTGACGTGTTTTTCTTTTTTCCGATCGGCGAGTCGTATCGGAAGAATTGATAGTTCCTTCTTCCTCTCGATGCCGTAGACGTTGATTGAGATGTTATTTACAAGTTCAAACTTTTTAATTTGATTAAAAGTCACTGGAAACTCAATGTCCTGGAGATTCAGCACTTTTGTATAATGCGGGTACGATGATTCCCGTTCCACCTTTCTTTCAGCGGGATAAAGAGCAGCGACCACCGCCCACGCGAAACACGCATTGTCTTTGGATTGCACGTTTATCACCGCTCTTTTTATCATTATTTCTCGCGGTAATTTAATATAGCATCTCGCGTGCATTGGATTATATTTGTTTATATTTATAGTTAAATATAATCGATTTATAGTTTAATATAATCGATTATTCGCAATAACGCCCAACCACTATCACGTTCCTGGAACTCTTCCAGAGACGCCAATGTGGATTCGATAACGCGGCGCTCGTACCACTCGCGTAAATCGGACGTGCGAAAGAGTTTATAATTTTTCGTGTTAATGCTTTTGTTGGCGCTCTTATCACCCGACACAAACTCACCATTAAATACGGTATTTACTTTCACATTATTGTGTCTTTCCATAACTTTTTGCACGTGTTCGAGCACAATGTCTTTGGCGTCCTCGAGAAATTGTCGCGGTTCGATATAGTCTGCGTTAATCACCGCACCAGTCAATATACGGCTTTCGAACGCGGTATCGATCTCCCGTCAGACGAGTCTTTCCGCGTTATTGTTGCCACTGTAATCACCACCACTAGGTATAAACCGTCTCTGCAATCGAGTCTTTGTACTCTCGAGTCGCGCGATTCTAGCCACCAAAGATTGTCTATTTCCGATCGATAGCCGCGAACGTTTTATTCGACTTTGCACTTCCAATGATTCGATGAACTCGTCGCATCGCTGCACTCATGCAAAATACTCGCCCAAGGTGGCGACTTGGTGGGACAACAGGTCGCGTTCAGTCTGCTCGATGTCTTCCATGTTTTTAATGTTTATTCACAAATGTGTACAAATTGGACACATATTACACGGAAATATTATATACAATAAATCCCTACAATTTGCACAGTATCGACCATCCACTGCATCGTATAATTTAATCACATGCTTCCGAACAGCATACATGTGTCCGATGTCTTGAATAGAGATCATACACGAAGTACATAAAGCTAAAGCGCCACCCGTAGAATAATAAAAGTATATGGCGCAAACTTTTGTACGTCCATTTAGCGCAAGGATTTGCGAATTAGGCACTATCTTGTCGTCATAATCTGTAAGGTCCTCACTGTGATCACTAATATAATCACTGTCATTCGACAACGCGTGATCTTCGTCAGACGACTCATCCAATATTGCCTCGAAATTATTATTGTTTTCCATTTTTTTTACTCAGGCAACACTATCTGACACAACCACTATACTTTTTTTCACCCGATGTACGCGCTCTCAAATCGTGTACTGTGGTTTGACGCGCTTCCATCATTCTTATATATTTCGTCTAATTCTTTCTTCTCTCTGTGTTTAACATATGACGTGTATCGAGTGTTTAATTACATCTCGGAAAAGATAATCTCTCTCCCTTATCACATTGCTGCTGGATGGTAGAGCAAGGGCGCAAAGCTGCCGAACATCGGCGCTGATGCGTCGCAATTCTTTATAGAAAAAAAACAATGAGGAAGATATTTGAATCGTCACCTCTGTGTTTAACATATGATATGCACCGAGTGTTTAATTACATCTCGGAAAAGATAATCTCCCTTCCTTATCACATTGCCGCTGGATGGTAGAGCAAGGGTGCAAAGCTGCCGAACATCGGCATCATATTGCACTTCCAATTCCAACTAATTATCTTCCGGTTGTAATCGGAGATTCGTCACTTACTGAGAATTCACGGGCACAAAGCTGCCGAACATCGGCGCTGATACGTCGCAATTCTTTATAAAAAACAATGCGGAAGATATTTGAATCGTCGCTTCCGCTTATGGACGGGGGAGCAAGGGTGTAAAGCTGCCAAACATCGGTGCTGATACATCGCAGTCTATAAAGATCTGTGGCTGAAGAAATCTATAAAGATCTGTGGTTGAAGAAGCAGTACCTACATAAAAAATTAAACGTGAATTTTAAAATTCTGTAAGTGTCGTGATAAGAAAAAATGGTGGACAATAATAAGGAAATCGATGATTTAGAACGATATCTGTGGAACAATTTCCTTTGGGTGGATTTGAAAAAACTATACGTGAGTGGGAGGAGCGATGTGATCATTGCATCGAGTTGATGGAACAGCAAAATGAATTTGAACGTAAAGGTGATTTGTGTGATTATTTTGATGTATTGTTTCGCGCTCGAATCGCGCGAATAGAAGGTTTGAGATACTCGCTACGCAGACGTTTCGTACGCGTGGGTGTCAGTGTCCCAGCGCTATCGAAAAATACTCCAGTGAATTCGATCGTGCAAGCGATACATAGACGTGAAATCGGTTTAAAAAAACGTCATACTAATGAACTATCCTCATATCTAAATAAACAAAACTTTCGCGGTTTTAACGGTATGGAGCCGTCTGAAACGCCACCGCCAACGCCACCGCCTCTGCCTCGATCACCATCACCCGAATTGTCATATGATCCGTCTATTATTATACGGCAGGATTTTAATTTCGATGAGTTGGGGGAATTTTAGATCATATTGTAAGTACCTTTTAATTTATATACTATAAATTATTTGCCTTCTTATTAAATTTTACTTATACGCTCGTTTGTTTCAGAAAAAAGAAGTGTCATCCTGGCCACTACAGGCACTTAAATATTTTTTTTTTTAATATTTTTAAATATATTTTTCTGTTTTTAAAATACCACACACACAAAATGTATAATATACATACTTATTAAATAAAATTTATTTCGTATTCCTCTCTCCTCTCTCCTCTCTCTCGCGCTCTCCTTGCAAACGCCACGCGCTATCCTCATCTCTCGCGCGATGAGTGCGGTGCATAACCTGTCGAGAGATAAGTTAAAATAATCACAGAGCGATAGATTATATTATTGTTATAGCTGTTTCAACTGTTTTGTTTTCTTATCAAGTAAGAGTTCATGCTACTTCTTATGTCATACATCTCCTACTCTCTTTTTTTTTTTACCGAGACGATGTCTAGCCCTTTATGCTGTCATAAAGTCTCTGACATTGATACAGTGCAGTGCAGTAATGGATTCATACCTAAATTTCCTTTTTTCACAACTTCGCAACACAGTAAGTATTGTATAACATATTGTGCGTGCGTGTGTGTGTGTGTGTGTGTGTAATATTAATTTTATTTTTAAATTGTTTTTAGTTCTACGAGGATGTATTATTTAAAATACACCTTCACCGGCGGTACACATGTTGGTGTCGGCAAGGAGAGCGCGCAGCTTTTGACTCAATGTGGGGCGAATTTCCCGAACAGCGGGAATTCGCAATCGAATACTTGGAGTTCGATAATGTATACAACGACATATTCGATCTACGCAAGTTATTCGCCTTAGAGCCATACGATGTGGCGGAAGTATAGAATTGTAAATATCCCTTTTATATTTAATAAAAAATTTCTAATATTTTCTATAAATTAATAACTCATATGTTTCTTCTGTTTCAGAAGGAGCCTCCCACTGATGTTTTATTATACATATATTTCATTTTATATATTTTATATATCTTTTATATATTTTATATATTTTTTATATTTTATATATTTTATATATTTTATATATTGCACGCACACACACGCACGCGCACACACACACACACACACACATTTGTGAAACATATACGCAATTAAATAAATAATTTTTAATTGTATTAAAAGAGTACATTCATTTTAGATTAGTAATTCCTCTCCTTCGCGCTATCTCTCTCCTATCCTTGAGATATCTCTCTCTCGCTATCTTTCTCTCGTTCTCGCGCTCTCCTTGCGTCATCCTCGGCCCGCTGTGAGATATGTCGGGCGGGAAAATAATCTTATTCGATGTATCTATCTGTTTATAAATTCATGCATTCTTTCTTTCTGATGTCATACATTGCCCTGTAATAATATAGATACTACCGCATCTTATTCTTCAGTCTGTTCTCGACTGTTGTACTGGAAGCTATGGATTTGCATGAGTTTAATGTCTCGAGTTTGGAGTGCAATGATTTTTATTACTGGCGAGAGCACTCTCATTTATGTGAGACGTGTCGGCGTGCGCCTGTGGTGGGCCCTGAGTTGCCGACGGACCCCTTTTGGCGGGCGTGCGCGTCAATTTTTCGTTCCCCGGAGACGCCGTACTCGCTTAGGGTATCCATAAATTTACAAAGTGGTGTGCGTGAGGTTTTTGAAGTTGTGCCTGTGTCTCGTGACCTGGCGTGGCGTATCCCGGCATCGTGTATTGAGAGGGCCTTCTTGGGGAGGCAGCCTTTTCCCTATTATGGGGAAGTGCCTGATGCTCTCCACATTTCAGTGGAGAGCGTTCGCATAGATGCAAGGGCGACACCACCCGCATCACCACCCTCATCACCAGCCCCGCAACGGGGCGGCCATTAGCACGGATAAGGTAAGCGCTATCCTCTCATCTCTCTCTCTCCTTCGCGCTCTCGCGTTCTATTGCGTCGCTCCTTAGAGCGTTAAGGTGTGTACTCCTCTTTATTTAATACCACGATAGAGAGTTCTAACCCTGGTCCTCCGAAGGGGTGAAAGGCGGGGGTGATATCGTAGGTGCGGGGGAATGACGTCACGCGGGCGGGGGGGGGGGACGCTTATCACAGTTTCGACGAGCGGGACACTACTATCTGTTTATAAATTCAAACTGATATCTTCATCAAGTAAGCGTTCGCATTCTTTCTAATGTCATACATTGCCCTGTAATAATATATTATAGGTGCTGCATCTTATTCTTCAGTCTGTTCTCGACTGTCAGTATGCTCGGTCTTTTTAGTCATGGTGTGTGCGAAAAAACCAGTGCGTGCTAATTATTTCGTCTCTCCGCGGGATTGGGAGGTGGAGGAGGAGGAGGCACCCAACGGGGATCTATTCTCGTGGGATGAGGTGCCTCCGGGATTCCCCCGTTTAGTGGAACCGCCTGACTGGGTGTTGGGAAGGGGGTGGTTTTACTCCCTAACCCTTTTTCAACAATTTTCCCCGGACATGAATTGGAATATGTTCGTGGTTGCGCGATATTTCTGCCGTGCCGAGGTGCGCGCGACGATTGACAATGTTATAGAGTTAATAATGATGCGTCGCTCCTTGGAGCGTTAAGGTGAGTACTCCTCTTTATTTAATACCGCGATAGAGAGTTCTAACTCAGCTCCTTCAAGGGGGGTGAAGGGCGGGGGTTATTTCGCAGGTGCGGGGAATGACGTCACGCGGCCGGGGGGCGTTTATCGCGGTTTCGATGAGCGGGACATGAAACCGCGATAAGCGCCCCCCGCCCGCGTGACGCCATTCCCCCGCACCTACGATATCACCCCCGCCCTTCACCCCCCCTCGGAGGACCAGGGTTAGAACTCTCTTATTATACTTACTGCTTTATTTAGTGCGTGGGTTCTAATCCTCTTTGGGCGAACGATTTCAGAAAAGTCCCGTCCCTAGCGGCTACCGGTACAATATCATTTAAAAATTAATATGCTTTGCTTTCTGCTGCGCGAGATGTTGTGCGTGTTTTTAGCACAAAACCGTGTCTTTTGATAAATACATGTGTGTGTAATAAAATTAATTTCTATTTGTATTAAAGAGATCACATTAAGAAATACTAAGTATTTTTTTAAAAAATTTTATTAATAACACAGGTACAAAAAAAACAAAAGTTGTATGTCCGAGAGACTAGACCCCCTATCCCTTGTTTTTTGGTGCTCTGAATCCGAATCCGAGGTCCGTTTAACTCCATCAGGTCCCAGTTTTTTATAACCTCATAAAATATGAAAATTTGGGGTAAATTCGACTTTGTACGGAGAAATCGTTCAACTCTTGGCTGGAATTTAATGAAAACGTTAACCGGTGATATATGTCAATGTGCTGAATCCATCACACCTACCTATACTATGAGATACCTTGCATACCTTCTTGAAATATGAGATCACAGCAAGAATGAAACTATATTTACCGTGAGTAGCGCACTCTTTTGCTTTTAAACGTTCTGTGCAAAGGCATTCGTTTTTTTCGCTTTCTCCCTCTTCGTGGTATATCTCTTTTCCAGTGTCCAATAGTAGTCAGCCATCATATTTTCATTCCACCTCCCTTGATATCGGCGTTCCATTTTTTGATATCTTGACGGAATCGTTCTCCTTGCTCTTTGCTATAATCACCGAGATTTTTTGGGTACTAATCGAGGTGCGAATCCAAGAAATGTATTTTTAAATTCATCAGACATCCCAATTCCTTGAAGTTTTCAGTCATTTTACAGTCTTAGTCTGTGAAAGTGCCCCATGCCACTTTTCAGATACCATTCATTGTTGTAATGAAGCAGCCATCTTTCTACAATATATAAATCCGACGTCAGGAACATTATATTACAAAAGTTTCCTCATTTTCATTTTCGTTTTGGATGCGATGAATCCAAAATGGACCCTCGATTGGCTTCATGACGTAAAAAACACAATGGTTTCTGTGTTTATGACTCATTTCTCCGATCTACAAAAGAACTTGGATACTTCTTGCGTCCATTACGCGATGAAGTCGTGTTTGGATAGAAACTACTCCTGAATCTGCTGGCATGATAGACAGGCGGGCGATGACAACTGCCCCGAAAGGGGATGTGTAGAATGATTCGCTTTGCGGTCCATTATGTTAACGAAGCCAGCGAAGGCGCGCTGCCCTGCAAGGGACGTTAGGGTGCGAGGATGAAGCCGTAGTGTGTCCGACGATGAGTTGACATTGTCCTCATCAAAGTCGGAAAGCCCTGATACTTAGGCCTGGGGAGGTATTAGGGTTATCACCCCTAGGACGGTGGACTCACCTGCGATCGGGACAGGATCCTTAACGTGCTGGTTTTCAATTATACCATGAATTCTAAAAAATCAATTAATCGAAATCGCAATTCTCGTCCAAAGCAATTAGTTGAAGCCGCATCTTCTACACATGATTGTAATGGAAAAGCCAACCAATTTTGCTACATTTGTGGTAAATTTGAAATTTCTAAAAACCGACGAGCAATCACGAAGAGAATTAAAAACATTTATAAAAATTGCTTCGGTTGCAAAGTCAGCAATCAAGAAATGAATTGGGTACCGCACTCAATATGCAGTCCTTGTAATATAATGCTGTGTCGTTGGGAAAAAAATTAGGACCAGAAATATTTAAGGTTTAAAGTACCTATGATATGGAGAATACCACTACGTCAGGACCAGTGCTATTTTTGTATGACGTGACCGGGTTCAATAAAAACAATAAATCGAAGATCACTTACGCGGATGTTGAGACAGTAACCAAGCCTGTAATTGCCAACGAAGATGCGGTGTCAAAAATAGAAGACTTAGATACAGCGACCATGCGTTCTTTCAGAAGCCTCAGTATTGATAAATCCAATGATACCGAAAGCGCAAGTGATAATAATGATGACGACGGTAGTAAGAGTGAACAAAGTGATAAAGACTTTAAACTACGTAATAGAAAAGAGATGCCACAAATATTCACGCAACAAGAACTTAATGATCTTATACGAGACTTGGGATTGCCGAAAGATGGGGCAGAATATTTGGCTACAACATTAAAGAGGAAGAATTTATTGTCAAAAGGAGCAACAGCTTACTTTTATCGAGATCGAGAGAAGGATTTCCGGCAGTATTTCTCTCATGATAAGAAATGTTCATTAGTATTCTGTTCCGATGTCAATGGATTGATGAATGCCTTGAAACCGGGTTGTTATAGAGACGAGGAGTGGAGACTATTCATCGACTCTTCTGTGCGTAGTTTGAAAGCTGTTCTGCTCCATAATACAAATAAATATGCGAGTGTTCCAATCGCGCATTCAGTAACCATGAAAAAAGAATATACAAATATCAAGATGGTCCTGAAGAAAATAAAATATGACGAGCATAAATGGCAAATTTGCGGCGATCTAAAAATCACATCCATGATTCTAGGCCAACAATCTGGCTTTACTAAATATCCCTGCTTTCTATGTCTGTGGGATAGCAGAGATCGGAAGAACCACTACCGGAAAAAAGTGTGGCCAGAAAGGAACACAATGAAACCGGGATCCATGATCATCATCAAGGAGTCATTGATTAACAAATCAAAAGTCTTACTTCCGCCTCTCCATATAAAACTTGGTTTAATAAAACAGTATGTAAAGGCTTTAAATCAGGAAGGTGATTGTTTTCGTTACATAGAACAAAAGTTTCCTAACATCTCTGACGCTAAATTAAAGGAGGGAATATTCAACGGCCCTCAGATTCGTACACTGCTGAAAGATGTAATCTTTGTTACAAAAATGAATGATGTCGAAAAAGAAGCATGGCTCAATTTCAAAAACGTTGTCGGAAATTTTTTAGGAAACCACAGAAGTCCAGATTATAAGGAAGTGGTGGGAAAAATGATTGAAAACTTCAAGGATTTGGGATGTCTGATGAGTTTAAAAATACATTTCTTGGATTCGCACCTCGACTGGTTCCTACAAAATCTCGGTGATTATAGCGAAGAGCAAGGAGAACGATTCCATCAAGATATCAGAGAAATGGAACGCCGATATCAAGGGAGGTGGAATGAAAATATGATGGCTGACTACTGCTGGACACTGAAAAGAGATATATCACGAATAGGGAAAAAGCGAAAAAAACGAATGCCTTTGCACAGAACGTTTGAAAGCAAAAGAGTGCGCTACTCACGGTAAATACAGTTTCATTCTTGCTGTGGTCTCATATTTCAAGAAGGTATGCAAGGTATCTCATAGTATAGGTAGGTGTGATGGATTCAGCACATTGACATATATCACCGGTTAACGTTTTCATTAAATTCCAGCCAAGAGTTGAACGATTTCTGCATACAAAGTCAAATTTACCCCGAATTTTCATATTTTTTGAGGTTATAAAAAAACTAGGACCTGATGGAGTTAAACGGACCTCGGATTCGGATTCAGAGCACCAAAAAACAAGGGGATAGGGGGGTCTAGTCTCTCGGACATACAACTTTTGTTTTTTTGTGTGCCTGTGTAATTAATATAAAAAATAATGGTCAAGAATTACAATTTTTATGAAAAATTTAGTTTTGTATTAATTTGTTTATGTATTATTATTTTAAATTATATATTATATATGGCATTATATATTATATATATATATATATTTTACGTCCTGTGGACTCCACAATTTTTTTCTTTCCTATAATTCAAGCAGACACGTTTTTTTCTTCGATTGCGAAACGTGGACCATCATAATAAATCATAATAAAGAAAGTGACAAAGATAAAATCTTAAGAGATCCAGAAAACACCTTGTCTCACATTTCCGATTAAGATCAGCCAACAAACGAAATTGGGAAACTGCACGTGCGTTCGATGCAGTAAAAATGATTAGTCATAAGAAAATAATTAGTTATAATAAACAGTTAACCATAATAAAAACGAACTCTGTACACTAGAGTAAAGGTTGCGCAATCGGTCAAAGACATAGGTAATATCAAACAAACACCGCCGATAAATCCTAAGATTTTTCACTCTTGAAAGACGCCCATCAATGATAAGTGGTTCATTAATTTATCATCCATTTCTATCCCAAACAAGATTCAAAGCCTTTTACAATTAGGTAAAAATTTTAATCTTCCGATCGTTAATACAAAAAATCTTACCGTAGATTTTATCAAAAATATAGAAAATAATTCTAAAAAACTCCCACCAATAGCACGAATCAACATCAGAAATCACGCAGAACGTGTCATTAATAAACTTCCATCATATTCTGTTTCAAAATGTCATCTCAACACGAATCTCAAACGGCTCATTTCCTGTACTAGAAAATTCCTAGATCAAAATCCGAACTTGATCTTGACACGTGCAGATAAAGGAAATGTTACGGTTGCACTCGACAAAGATCAATATCACAAAAAATTGAAGATCTACTTAACGATACGGAAACATAACATTATTACAAAAAATCCTATCAATAAATTAACAAGTAATTTACGTGATGTTAACACGATGGAAAAACTCTGGTTTCATCTCGGCATCTACATACAGAGCTCTTTATTGTAGTGATGGAATTTTACCGAGAGCTTACAGTCTACAAGGTCCACAAATCTAATTGCCCATTTAGAATAATAGTTTCATCATTAAATAGCCTACTTTATAATATAGTATTTTTCCTCCATAAAATTATGCACAAAAGCTTTCCAAACCTCATAGCAAGATTTTCAATAGTTTCGAAATAGTCAATAAACTCTCCAAGATATACATCACAACGACAATATAAATTAAATCTCTTTAGATGTCATCTCACTCTTTACAAACATACCGATCGATTTGGCGATAGAAAGTGTCTCACTCAGATGGAATCACATTTCAACTAACTGCAACATCCTACAACTAGAATTCATAACAACTATAAAATTTATCTTGAATTCGACTTTTTTCGTTTTCAATATTATTTACAAACAGACCTTTGGAACGCCCATGGGCTCCCCTCTTTCTCCTATCATTGCGAACATCGTTTTACAGGATTTGGAAGGTAGGGCACTTGAGATATGAAATTCACCCCCCCCCCTTTTTATATCAGATATGTAGATGACATAACACTTGCGGTTCCTCCATCCTTGTTCAACCACATTTTAGATATTTTCAATTCTTTCCATCCCCGACTCTAATTCATCATTGAGGTCGGAGATGAGAATAAATTGAATTTCTTAGATGTCACCATGATCTTAAGAAATAATCACATTATATTTGACTGGTTCCATAAACCATCTTTCTCGGGGAGATACTTGAACTTTTTTTCTCACCAACCTGTTTGCCAGAAACGGGGCACTGCAATAGGATTGATTGATACGGCGATCCTATTATCATATCCTGTCTTCCATTAGAAAAATCTTGAACTGAGCATTAAAATTTTATCGAATAACGGCTACCCGCTTGAATTTATCTATTGAACATTCCATAAACGCTTCCATACTTTATTTATTAAATTAAGATCAGATAAGGACGAGGCTGTTGGTGAACTGAATGTTGACCTGCCTCTTTCTTCACAATACCTTATATTCCTACCATTTCAGAACAATTCAAAAATATAACTAAAGATCTGAACATCAAAATTTCATATACTAGTCTAAATAAGATGCGTAGTTTTATTAAAGTACACAAAGCTACTATTACAAAAGCAGAGTACAGTAATGTAGTGTACAAGATTAATTGCAACAATTGTGACGCATCTTACGTGGGCCAAACCAGCAGACAATTACGCACAAGGATTTCAGAACGAATCGAAATCATAGGAGGAATACCACAAATCATTCAGTTATCACTGACCACAGACTCATGTTCGATCATGATTTCAAGTGGGATGAAATAGAAATTTTAGACAGAGAAGCCTTCCTTGGCAAAAGGCTAGTCTCAGAAATGTGATTCATTAAGAGGCAAAAAAATAGTTTGAATTTGCATACGAACACCGAATGCCTGACGGTAATTAATATGCTTTCAAAAATTTAAACTCGACGCCTTTTCTTACTATACATATGTTTTCATACTTGCTATCTTTGTTTTTATGTTTCACCTTCACATGTTTAAATTAGTTGAGTAACTGTCTTTAGAACCGTCTCCGAGACATGTTCTCTCGTAACGAATAATAGTAAGCTGCGCAAATTAATCAATCATACATATAAATTTCAAACGGGCTATTAGAGCCAAACGCGGATGGCAGTGCGTCGATTTCAGTGAAAAATTAATTTGGCTCTAATAGCCCGTTTGGCTCTAATAGCCCGTTTGAAATTTATATGTATTTCATATCGAGAGCCTTTATTTCTTATCGTTAGTAGTTCAATCATGTTTGTCAAACTTCGTTTTTCTTGCGATTTCTCAACATCAAATTTCTGCATCCATCTGTAAGTTATACTACGTTTAATTAAGATTTGCTATTAATATCTCTGCCAAGATACAACATACATGAAACGCTTCATATCTTGACAGGTATCTTCACTTTTTTTGAATGTTTCCGGCATGAAGGACTTACATGTAAGAAAACCGCGATTAATTCTTTCGTATCTGCTTCTTAACTTGTATCAACTGGAGAGTATTACTTTTCTAAACTATTGCAGACAAACTATGCCTGACAATGTTTATGCCGAATTCGTTACATTATACCATTGACGTGAGAGATCTAAATCCGATTTAATATTATCGACTTATTTTATATCCGTTATTTCTTTATATATGACTGCGAATTTATCTATGTAACCGTTTTTTAATTTTACCTATTCAATTGCGCTGAAGATGGCCCTAATAAGGGACCGAAACGTACGCCATGTATATCATTAATTATGTTTAAATTAAATTTATATTTAGGTACTGACTAATTTATGCGCCTTACTTACTGCATTCGACTCTCTAATTGCCAATTATTTACTTTAATTTGATTTAATATTTAGTGCAGCCTTTTTTAACTATTAATCTAGTTTAATCTTATTTATATAAAAATAAATATTGTCACTAAATAACTAAATAAATCCAAGAATCTTTTCTCAATCAATTTTGGTTTTCTCTTCTTCGCTACCATTTCAATTACTGTTCCCTTAATGGAAAATACCAAAAAACGAGGATCACAAGCGGTCGTTAAGCGCAGGCGGAATCTTCGCAATAAGCGTGCGAGAAAAGAATTGACTCGGGCTCTGGCAGAACGTGCTTACTCGTATTCTAAAACAATAGACAATAATATTAATAAAACAATAGACAATAACATTAATGAAACGATAGACAGTAATAATATCAATACGCTCAGCATACAGACAACAAACGACACACCTAGTTCCTATAGTCCTCGATATTCCCCGATTTCATCCCTCTCTTTCCTCTCTCGAATATCAACCTCCGAAAATTCCTATTCCCTCTCCCCTCTCTCCTAAACTAATTCATTCGTCTCTAAAATCGCCGTCTCCTGTTCCAACTATCATCCTCGGCGATTCCTCTTTTGCCTCCCCTCATCATTCCGAGTTCCATCTCGAAGAAGAGTCACACGACCTCGAAGAGAGGGAGAGACTCCTGAAACAGGGATTGTGTAATTTTGAGTCAATCGATATCGACTCAAAATTTGATTCCGGGAAAAAATCGCCCTCTCCCGAGAGAGAGTGATGACCAGTTTCGCGACTGGTTAATATTTCAGTTTCCTCCTCTCATGGCGCGGTTTCATGGTGCAGAACGTACGCGCAATGCGGAATTGGCGGAACGAAGTCCAATCACAGACATTCCGCCAATTGCGCTCCGTTTAAATGTATTTTCTACTGTCCCATGGAGCGGAACTTGCGGAAGCGCAATTGGAAGCTTACCAATCACAAGACCCTTCCCATAGATTCTTTCATTGCATCTATTAGAACAATATATATTATTGGCACGCACAGACTTCCGCGTTTTCCGCTGCATGGGACAGTAGAAACACAACTCATGCGAATCACACATACACCTGTCAAAATTTATGAATTCCATACATATTGTAATTCCGAAATTCTCGTTGATGGCCGGTGAATAAAAATAATAAAATGCATAGAAGAAGAAGAATAACCGAAACTGTCAACATTCAACAATATGGAATCTGAAAAATTGTTTGCCATTATTTGCGGGTTATTGAATAAATTAAAACAAAGTTAGTGTGTATTTAAAAAGCAGGAACTACGCCGCAAGATTGTAAAATTATATTCATTGTATACAATCGCAGAAAGTAATTTAAAAAAAAACGAAAATATTGGATGTGACGTATATTTAGCATAGAAAGAAGATTACAACAAGGAGCAAATGAGAATCTTGTAAAGGAAATGCTGGCCAAAGACACGGAAAAATATGTAGATTTCAGAATGGCACTTCAATTATTTGAAGCGTTATTAACGTTGGTTGGATCAGTTATCGTTAAAGAGCATATTGTTCGCGAACCTACTTCGCCTGATACTCGGCTTCAAATTATACTGCGCTTTCTAGCATCAGAGGATAGTATGAAATCTCTGTCATATGCCTTAAGAGTCGCACACAACACAATCTCAAAAATTGTATCCGAGACTTGTGAAGCTATTTGGAATTGTCTAAAAGATTCAGTTTTTCTTCACGGACAACGAAGAGAGTTGGAAATCTGTAGCCGACGAATTTGAACGATTGTGGAACTTTCCAAATTGTATAGGGGTCATCGATAGAAAGCATGTTTAAATCCAGGTACATTCCAAACGGAATTCTGAGTTTATTTATACAACGTTAAAACTATATTAATAAGAGATAAAAAGGTTTGTTAAATATAAAAAAGATTTGTTTTATATTTAATGTACGTAATATGAAGACAATATGTGTTTTTGTTACAGGTTCCGCCAAACAGCGGATCAACATATTACAACTACAAAGGCCATCACAGCATTAAACTTTTCGGAATCAGCGATGCAAACTATTGCTTTACAATAGTCGATATTGGTGCCGAAGGTAGGCAAAGTGATGGAGGAGTCTTCCGCAATAGCAAAATTGGGAAACGCTTCGAAGTTAATTCGTTCAAACTGCCAAATCCGAAACAGATCGAAATTGACGGACCAGAATTATCATATGTACTAGTAGCGGATGAAGCTTTCCCATTATCGATGTACATGATGAGGCCATATCCGCGAAGTGGAAAACTCGACATTGGGAAAAAAATATTTAATTATAGAATTAGCCGTGCAAGAAGAGATGTGGAGAACGCTTTCGGCATGTTAGTGACTCGATGGAGAATATACCAAAGGCCAATCATCGCGAATGTTAGCAATGTACGCAAAATTGTACAAGCAACTGTAGCACTGCACAATTTTATCATCAAAAATGAAGAGCAATTAACTGGAAATAAATCATAGTTACATATAACTTCAGAAGATGCGCGTAAAAGTCATGGAGTTCGCAATATACCACTTTGTCGAGGTCGAAGCAATAACAATGCTATTGCAGTCAGAGAGGCGTATTCGACATACTTCCAAGGTACTGCAGGTAAGCGTTGCAAAACGATTTTTAATTTATTTGCAAAAAATGTTATAAATAGTAAGTAGATGTAAGTTTGTAAAGCGTAGGTATACTTATAACATATGACAAACAAATATGACCTTTAATTACTTATTTGTAAGGCTTATGTGTGTGTACTGATAAAAATACATTTTGTTTGAAAATAACTTTATTTAATAATATTATTATACTGAAAATGTAACCAGGAATTAATTATATCATAATAATATTGTTATATAATCTTTTTACGAGGGTGGATCAATAAGTACCCGTGTTTGAAGACAAGTGGCGTTGCTGAGGGAAATTGGCATTATCATCGTATACTGTCATCTGTCAAACGACGCCATATCAAATTTCAGACTGATTCATAGGTTAGTTTTGATTTGGCAGCTATTTGTATTAAACGTGTTTCGTGTTTTTCGATAAAATGGAAAAAGAGCAATATCGATCCGTAATTCGCTTTTTATTTTTGGATGGAAAAACATGCGAAGAAATAAAAGCGAAGTTGGATTCTGTCTATGGGGACCCTTCACCATCTATGACAACCGTGAGATATTGGTTCAACGAATTTAAACGTGGTCGTACATCTGTTTTTGATGAGGAGCGCCCAGGCCGCCCGGCAGACGTGGTTACCGAGGAAATCGTTGAAAAAGTCCACGACATGATTCTCGCTGATCGCCGAACTAAAGTGCGCGAAGTAGCAGAGGCTGTAGGCGTGTCGTACGGAACGGCAATCAATATTTTACATGATAAGTTAAGGATGAGAAAGTTGTCGGCCCGATGGGTGCCGCGATTGCTCACGGTGGACAACAAGCGGATACGGCTGTCAATGTCGAAGCAGTGTTTGGGCCTCTTTAAGCGAAATCCGCAGGAGTTTTTGCGTCGAATTGTCACCGTTGATGAAACCTGGATCCATTACTATACGCCAGAGACCAAGCGACAGTCAAAACAATGGGTTTTTCTGGGTGAATCTGCTCCGAAGAAGGCAAAGACGGTCCCATCGGCCGGAAAGGTCATGGCCACGATTTTTTGGGATTCGAAGGGAATAATCCACATGGACTTTTTGGAGAAAGGAAGAACGATCACGGGGCAGTACTACAGTGAATTATTGGACCGATTTGACGAGAAATTGAAGGAGAAACGGCCCCATTTGGCAAAGAAGAAAGTGCTGTTTCACCACGATAACGCACCAGCGCATTCATCCGGAATCGTCGCGGCCAAATTGCATGAATTGCGCTACGAATTGCTGCCGCACCCACCGTACTCGCCCGACCTGGCTCCCTGCGACTTTTTTCTGTTTCCCAACATGAAAACGTGGCTCGCGGGAAAAAAATTCAGCTCAAACGAGGAGGTTATCGTCGAGACAGAAGCGTATTTTAAAGAGTTTGACAAATCGTATTTTTTAGAGGGGTTAAAAAAATGGCAGGGACGTTGGGAAAAGTGTATCGTCCTAAAAGGAGATTACGTTGAAAAATAAAAAAAAAAATTTGTGAAAAACTTGCGTCTTCATTCCTAACACGGGTACTTATTGATCCACCCTCGTATGATAATATGAAATATATTAATCTTTTTATGATAACATGAAATATTACGGTGGTTCACGTCTAGGGCTTGCAATCCCGCAAAGCGGGATCCCGCAATCCCGCAAGATCCCGCACTTTTATTTTAATCCCGCCGATGACAGTTCAGATGTGCGGGATCCCGCGGGATTTGCGGGACTGTCCGCACTATGATTAGAAACAAAATAATACGAGTAGCAACTCGATATTTGATAGCAACAAAGCGCGCGATGGCGCGGCGCGATAGAGCGTGTGTTTATTTATGTTTATATTCTTTATCGCATCGCACGCTTCACCATTACATTGCCGACGCCGCCAATCGTCAAACTCAACAGAGTCTTTCGTTAGTTTAAAGCAGTGCTGGGATTTACTTGCAACTTTCGGCCCGATTCCAAGACGCACGCCTATTGTCCCCCACTCACCGCTCGAGCATTAGCAACGAGTCGCCAGATACGCGTAGCTAAGGACAACAAGTAAATCCCAGCACTGGTTTAAAGCGAAGAAAACTACACGTAACACGTATTTCAAGGCGCGTGTTCGAGCGTAATTTTGTTTTATTATATTGCTGTTAGTAATACGACTTACAAAGTCATAAAAGAATCGCATTGTGCAATGAGTGACGAAAAAGTTACAGTGTGGAAGTATTTTGCAAAAGGGGAACATTTAGATAATGCTAAATGTCTAATGTGTTCTGCGATTGTAAAAATAAGTCAACGGTCAAGAAAAGGTTTAGTGACGCACTTGAAAAGCAAGCACTGTATAGACTTAAAATCAAATCCCTCCTCAAGTCAACAGATTATATCCGTACCATCTACTTCTTCGACCAGGTCGGACAATGAAGGTGAAAATATCATGCCAAAAAAGAAAGCAAAAATTAGTGATTTTTTTTTTTAAAGAGAACACCATGGAAGTGATGATTTCTCGAATGACTGCCAAAGACGGATTTTCCTTTAATTCTTTCTGCAAATCTTCAGATTTAAGATATTTGTTTCAAAAAAGTGGTCATAAACTTCCATCATCTTCAAATACTATAAGGTCTATAGTCATTCAATTCTCAGAATCTGTAAAAGCTAATATGATAAATGAAATCCAAGAATTGCAAATGCAAAATAAAAAATTTTCATTAACATTCGATGAATGGACATCTCGAAAAAACCGACGTTATTTAAATATAAATCTACATAGTGATAAACAGCATCGCAATCTTGGTTTAATCAGAATTCAAGGTTCTTCTTCAGCAGAACATTGCGTGAATTTGGTCGAAGAGCATCTCAAGATCTTCAATATAAATATTAAAGACGATATTGTTGCTATAACTACCGATGGTCCGAACGTGATGATAAAAGTTGGGAACCTAATGCCTTGCTTTCAGCAACGTTGTTTTGCGCATGGTATACAACTTGCAATTATTGACATTTTATACAAAGATTTACCAGAAGAGGAGGCTCAAGATCAAGAAGGATTAAGAAGATTTCAAGAAATTGACAATGCCGATCAATCTGAATTATCTGACGTTGATGACGACGACAATGAAGGAAGTTTTATAGTAGATTGTATTCCTTCATCTGTGAAGATAGCTTCGAATTATAAAGATCTCATTACGAAGGTTCGAAAAGTTGTGAAGATTTTCAGAAGATCACCTACGAAAAATGATCTCATTTTGCAGAAATATATTCAGGAAGAGCTCGATAAAAGATTAGAATTAATTCTAGATTGTAAAACTCGTTGGAACAGTTTAGTAAATATGTTAGAACGTTTCTACATTGTAAGATTATGCATTAGTAAAGCCTTGATCGATTTACGATCGGAAATCAGATTCACCGAAACAGAATGGTTTGCTATAAATGACTTGAAGAATTCTTTGCAACCAGTAAAATTAGGTGTTGAGGTATTATGCAGAAGAGATGCAACGCTGATCACAGCCGAAACAACAGTACGGTTTATATTAGAAAAACTGGATAATCAATCTACTCCTCTTAGCACCAAATTGGCTGCAGCACTTCGTCGAAGAATTAAACAACGCCGCACTGACTTAACTGGAACATTGCTGTATTTACAAAATCCGATAAAATTTGAAAATGACTTAAAAAATCCAGATGATACATTCTTACTGCCTAAAAAAACTATTATACGCAAAGAAATAAAAAAACTGTTAGAAAGAGTTCTGAGCAATGAACATGGAGAAAAAATTCTATGTGCATCCAATACTGCTTCATGTTCCAACAATTCTGACGAAGATCAAGAACAAGACGAATCTCGCACTTTATCTTTGAAAGAGGAGTTAGAAATGAAATTACAGAAGGAATATCCCGAAGTAAAAGTGATCGAATCGAAGGTTCTTTCTAAAAACTTAGAGAATGTATTAAAAAAAAGAAATGATTGCTTTTGAAAATGATGGTACTAAAGGTAGATACCTTCGTATGGCATATGAATATTTGCTCACAATTCCACCGACAAGTGTAGAGGCTGAGAGAGCATTTTCGGCCGCAGGATACATATGTAACAATCTAAGAACCAGTCTGGGGGACGAAAGCATTAATAGTCTGTGCTTTTTAAGATCATACTTTCAAAATAATGACATTTAATTTTTACGGTAACTTTTCTTATTAATATTTTAATATTTTATCTTGAAAGATTTTAATTAGTTGATTTAATAAGAATTTTAATAAAGAATATTAAGTTTATTTTTATAGCTTTTTTATCATTAATTAATTAAGTACAAATTGTTACTTGTGTTTCTTCTTAATTAATAATTATAATTAAAAATTAGTAGCTCTTCCAAAGCATGATAATGTAAATGAAAATATCATTCATTATTAATGTTAATTAATATTATTAACCAGAATAAATGATTATATCTTTGAAAATGCTTTTTTTTAATCTTTAATTAAAAATCCTATAAATCATTCTAAAACAAGTTTAAAAATGGCTTCTTTGGGTTTGTTTTCGAATCTTCGGAGCGGATTTTAAATATTATTTTAAATATTATTTTATTTATTACGATTTTAAAAGGTATCACTTATCTCTAAAAATATGTTGCGGGATCCCGCGGGATCTCGCGGGATTGACAACAATCCCGCATTAATCCCGCGGGACTGAGAACGATGCGGAATTGCAAGCCCTATTCACGTCAAAACCGGAATTTAATTTTTAAACAGGTAAAGAGACAAAATTATGACCAGTAAAGAACATTTACTTTTCAACGTAATCTCCATTTACATCACAGTGTTTTTGCTTTTAGTCAATTATTAGAATAGTATAAGTATTAATCAGATATTGGGATGTACACAAAAGTGGGATTCTTTGATTCATTGTGAAGATTTCACATCTACCATCATTCTTCAAATTTAAATCCTGTTTATACTTTCTGTACTGCCATTTAGGTAATAAAAATAACCCTGATAATTCTAGATCTAAAGTCCGCTCAGATGGATGTATTAATCCTTTTTAAGTTGCTGGACACGTGGGTAAAAATTTAAGGAAAATGCCGAAAAAATTGTTGGAAAATTTCCCAAATTTATCTGAAAATGCTAGACTTTGTAGAGCGTGTTTAGACACGTGCAGTCAAAATGAAACGTCTCAGTAACTGGATAGTACGTTGTCTAAAGAATCAGAAGACTCAGATACAACATCAGAATTAAGCCCAAATAAGAGAAAGTGTTTATCCAGGGAAGATCAGTTAGAGAAGCTCTTGAATGGGCTTAAAGAAAAATTTTCCAATCTGCCAGAAAATGATCCTCTCCGTTTAAGTATTCTTACAATAGCTCCTGATTGTTGTCCAATACGTACAATAGCTTCCGAATTTGGTACTTTCAAAAGAATGGCACAAAAAGCTAGAAATTTAAAAAATCGGAGGGTATTTTGGCAATGTTAGCTCCGAAAAAGGGCAAAAATTTACCGAATAGTACAGTTGAAAAAGTTCTCAAGTTCTATGAAAGTGACATAAATAGTAGAATCATGGCAAATAAGAAGGATACCATATCCGTTAAAATTGATGGTAAAAAAAAGAAAGTACAAAAACGATTGTTGCTTTGTGACAAATATTGTATGAACAATTCAGGGAACCAAATCCTGAAGCTTTAATTAGTTTAAGCAAGTTTGCGGAACTCAGACCAAATGGTATGTACTTGCTGAGTCAAGTGGGACGCACAGCGTCTGTGTATGCGTAATTTACGAAAACTTCAAGTCGATGATGGATGCTGCTGATTTAATAAGGCTGATGAAGGATTTACAAAATCCAATAAACGACTACAAAGATTGTTTTCGATTTGTGATTTGCAGAAATCCAAAGCCTGCTTGTTACTTAGGCGAATGTAAATCATATCCCGGAATCGAAAAATTTTCTGATTACATGATCGAAGTTCTAAAAGAGAAAAGAATCTCCCAAGTAATTTATAGTACATGGCAGTCAACCGATAGGTACTCTGAAGAATGAATGTCTCTCTACAGAGGATTTCATAAATGAACTGTGTACTGGTCTGAAAACACTATCACCCCATCATTTCATTGCCAAAAACCAATCAGAATACATCTTAAAACTGAGAAATAATCTAAGAAAATATGAAGTATTACTTCAGTGTGATTTCTCAGAAAATTACGCCTACGTCGTAAAAAATGCTGCGCAAGCATTCCATTATAATAATGATCAGTGTACAGTTCATCCTTCAATCTTCTACTATAGATCTGGAATAAAAATAGAGCATCGTAGTCTCGCCTGTTGTTCAAATGCACGACTCACGATACTACTGCAGTATACATTCTTCAACAAACCGTTATACCGGAAATTAAGAAAATTTGTCCAAAAGTTAGGAAGATCATTTATGTAACTGATGGTGCCAAGCAACATTATAAAAATCGTTTCCAAATGATTAATTTAATGCATCATCGAGAAGATTTTGGCATAGAGGCAGAATGGCACTTCCAATGCAACTGCTCATGGTAAGAGTGCATGTGATGGCATTGGTGCTACCTTGAAAAGGGAAGCCACACGTGCTAGCCATTAAGCTAAATCAATGAAAGCCATATTAACGTCAAAAGATCTTTATAATTGGGCAAAAAATAAATTCAAGAACATGACATTCTTCCATTACAGCAAAGAAGTGCATCAAAGGATTCTAAGGAAGCTTGAGAAGAGATATTCAGTTGCTCCAAGTGTTACCAAAATTCAAAGTGGACATGCATTTGTTCCTGTTAAAGATAAAAGATTAAAAGTAAGGAGGTGTTCCGGCGCAGTTGACCCTCTTTCAATTATTCAATACTAGAATAACGATTAAAATAAAGATGAAAAATATTTAAAAAATTGAAGACTATAGATACAAAAAAAGATAAAAAATAAAAAAATAAATGAAAGTAATGAGGGCTTTATAAGCCAATCTCGAAGACAGTCTCAACCCTGTAAAACGCAGAGAAATATGAAAAGCAATATAACTCCCAAAAATTACTATCTAAACGAAGATTTTACCCTCATCCCAAATATTTTATTCAAGTTATCCGGTCTTTAAAGTGATAATTTGTACTGTCTCGGTTACTTCTAGCCGCCATATTGGATCCGCCATTTTGAATTTCGGAAATCCAACTGAGGATCATTCATCAGCGACCTGGAAAACCCCCACATACCTATTTTCATGGGAAATCGACGTGCTAAATAAAAGATCAAAAAAATAAAATATTCTGAATTTGGAATACAATTTATAAGGAAATATTTATTGAGAATTTATATACGTAATTTTGCGGAAACCCCATCTGAGTTCTTATCAGAGTTATCAGTTGAATTCTCAGTTGTTACCGCAAATGATCTTTTTCAATAGGGTACAATAAATAGTCGATATGTTTAATAATATAATGGTAGATACTAATCATGGTTAGAAAAGTTGCTCCTTAAAAATAATTCGTTACCATTATCGTTGCTCGAATAAATAACGAATTATTACTTTTTCGTGTACTTTTTTTACATTTACTAAAGAAAGATCTAATTACAGACATACAAAATTTACATTTCTCTAATGCTTTTATTAGAATATTAAGCTTCTACGCGCTCTCATTGTGCACAATTCTGACATTGACTGATATTGAATATTCATATTTTTTAATCTATTATAGGCTGTGCACGAAGTACGTCAAATAAACTGCAGTAATTAACTGCATGATTAAATTGGATAAGAAGTTGTCTCCTTTCCGCCAGTCCCACAAAGTATTTGTGATGTACTTTGCAGTACAGAACAGTGAGAAAATAAGTCACCAACGAAATGTAATTTAAGGTAATTACGATAACTCCATACTGTTATCGTTGCTGTCAAAATGCGTGCCATTTCTTTATTTTTTTTATAGCGAATTCGGTTGGACGCACTAGTACATACCAAAGCCGTTGTACACTATTCTAATCTAAAAGTAAAATGGAAATACTTTGACTGATAAAATGCTTAATACATATTTTAATATTTCACCAAATAAATGTATTGAGAATTTCGCAGTTTAACCCGTTTATACCGGATGATTCATTTTAATCTTAACAGGCAAATATTTGGTGTACGAAACATTCATAAGGACCGCGTTTACCGTGAGAGCGCAGCGCACAGCGACGCGCGCGCATCTCAAAGTTAACACAAAATTATTGGTCGCCGCGCAGCACATCGTGTAAATAAAATAGTCACCTCCAAAACTGAAAATCATCCAGAGAAGTCGTTATCATAATACGCTTAACAAAGAACGACAAGAAAACAATGATAGCAGAGATCTCGAGAAAATTCTAGATCTTCTCGTGGATAAAAGGGCAGAGCACCATCGAAGCGCGCCTTTTGTCTCTTGATCTCTCGTGAACAGAACGTACGCTCTTTTTCGAATTTATATCGTCGCTCGCGATTATAATTTAAAGTATTAGAGTCGCCTTGCTCTAAGGAATAAATTATTAGTTAATTAAGATCTCGCTCGTGGAATAAATTATTAGTTAATTAAGATCTGTACATTTTGTGGTTTATTAAATATATTAAATAAGTTTAAGATTTTTGTGTCGTTAAATCAAAATGTGTCTCGTGGTCGTTCTTCTTTCGTCATCCTCTCACGGTTTCGAACATTTGGAAATCACGGGATTTTAGAAAAAATGTATCAGACAAAAGTTGTAGGGTTTCGAGGGGGACATAATATCGTGACCTAGAATTGCCCTTGGGTGGCGTTTTTCAAGATAATTTAAAAGTCAACCTAGTTTTTTTAAATGGAACTACCCTATTCTCTTTATATAAATCGATTCCTCGCAATTCTTCATAAAAAGTTACATAAGGGTAGAATGGCCAAAAAGTGAATAGTTTACGATATATTTTATACTTTAATTTGGCAAAATATCACATAAACTATGAAATATCTAGTAAAATATTTATTTTTCGATTATCTTATCTTAATATTTTTATGTACAAAATAATGAGAGAAATCAGTTGGTGTAAAGAAAACACATAGTTGTTTTCAAGAAAAAATATTTAGCTGCTAGTTGCAAATTACATACTTTTTCTTAAAAACAACTATGTGTTTTCTTTACACCAATTGATTCCTTTCATTATTTTATGCATAAAGGTATTGAGGTAAGATCATCGACAAATGAATATTTTCTGAGATATTTCATAGTTTATGTAAAATTATGTCAAATTAAAGTATAAAATAAATTGAAAATAAGGGGCTAAATAAGAGCCAAGGCGCTGTTATGGGTGCGCAAATAATTCTTTTTTCTTTTTGGTTATTGTAAAAAACCTTTTATTAAGAACGTACGTTTAGGACCATCATCAGCGGTGTCAATAATTAACTGTCAATAAACAGAGAAATGATATGAAATAATATTACAAAAAATATATACAAAATAGTCGACAAATAAAATTTAGTGAAGCGTGGATAATTAGTTCTTTTATCGGCGTTAGTGTTGCGGATTATAATTTTTCCATGGGAATTGATTTACGTACATGATATGTTCGTGCGTTCGTTTCTCCGTGGTCATCACGGACCTCACTATCTATTAAACGAAAAATTCCTCTCCCGGTTCCAGTCATGAAGGAAAAAATGCCGTGGTTCTTAAGGGTTGTCGCCATTTTGACTGTAACTTTATATGAGAATTAATTGCTCGTTTGCGACTTAATTTGATTTTTGATAAAAACGATATATTGGTGGAGAGGTGTCTTACTTCGTCGAGCGGTGACAGGACCGTGAGCCGTGGGAGACGATACACAACTGTCGGTTAACATATGTCAAAATTTAGTCGTCGCGTGACATTGTGCGTGCGTGTATAAACAATATGGATATCGAGGTGATTGTTTTATCGATCGAATGACGTAATCTGGCGCGCGATAGTTTTAAATTTTTGACATTCTCTCTACTGTCGTGAGATACGCCAGATGCATACTTTCGGTATCGGTTTGTAGATTGAGGCTGTTTTTTTGCCTCTTTATAAAAATCATATCCGACAACAAACGTTTTCTGTATGTATTTTCCTCATCCAGGATTTCCACCTCATCCCATGCAAACTCGTGACCATTTAGCCTGTGATCCGTGATGACAGAGTGCTGTGACGTTCTTTTATTAATGTGATTGCGATGCTCTGTGATTGTGATGCGAGTTTTAAGTAGCCTGCCTGTTTGGCCTACGTACGAGGCATCACAATCTTTGCATGATATTTTATATACTAGGTTGTTGTGTAATTCTTTTGGCAAGGTATTTTTTGTACGCGAATGTACTTCCTTAATTTATTCAAGCTAGTATAGGACAGCTTTGCTTGTAGATCACGAATCACAGGTCCAAACTGCTCCGAAATTGTCGGTATGTACGGGATGTTGAAGTAACTAAAGTTAATCAAGTTGTTTATGTCAATGGAATTCGTAATGCCCGAGTTTTCGTTGTTCTTATTATGTAATGAAATTAATTTTTTGAGTCTTTTATTTAATGTCTCAAATGTGAATTTTAACGGGTAGCCATTATTGAGTGTCGTGTTAATTACGAATTCCAGGTTTTTTTGGTGAAAATCTGGATGTGAAAGACTATAAAGTATAAAATGTGAAAATCTGGATGTGAAAGACTGTAAAGTATAAAATATCTCGTAAACTAACTTCACTTTTTGGCCATCCTACCCTTATAACTTTTTATGCAGAATATTGCGATGAATCGATTTATATAAAAAGAATAGGATGGTTCCATTTAAAAAACTAGGTTGACCTTTAAATGACCTTGAAAAACACCACCCAAGAACAATTCTAGGTCACGATATTATGTCCCCCTCAAAACCCTACTTTTGTCTGATACATTTTTTCTAAAACCCCGTGATTTCCAAATATTTGCCTGTTAAGATTAAATTGAATCACCCGGTATATTTATATTAAATACATATTCTTTATATCGATTTGTGTACAACGGTTTTAATGTACACCAGTGCGCACTAGTGCATCCAACCGAATTCGCTATTAGTTTGATTAATAATGATAAAAAATGAAAACGTTATGCAAGTCAAAAATGCTTATTTTATTAAAGTCATTCAATAATAAGTGAAACTAGACCAATATGTGAATTACATAAATAAGTAGAGAAGCGCTTTATACAGTCGGGGCAGGATCTTAGTGCCTAATAATATTTTTGTCACTCCAGCAGGGTGATATTTTTCGCAATAAGTTCTTTGCAATGTTTTACGATGCTTATTCCTATCATTATCTTTATATTGACGATCAATTTAATTTGTGATATTACTATTCTAGCTTCAGTTTAGGATTGTGTTTCAAGTCCGGTAATCGGCGCGCAGTTTACAGAATTGAAAAATATATTTAAAAATTTACATAGAAATATTATAAGGCACTAATTGTGAGCTCCTGCTCCGACCGTATAAGGCGCTTTGTTGAGAAAGAGAGAGAAAGAGAGAGAAAGAGAGTGAAACAGAGAGAGTGAAAGAAAGGGTGCATGCAAGTCAGCTGCCGACGACGCGCTTCGAATTTGGCGCGACGATTATCGCCACGCGCCCACGCGCCAATCGCGTGCTTACACGCTCTCTTCGCACGGCGCGCTGAGAGGGAGCCTCGCTCTCGCGTTACCGCGCTCGTTCGAACGCTAAAAGCTCAACCGTTTCGGGAGCAAATAAACACGTCGAAAACAGAGGGCCTTTGTTCTACGACTCTCGAGAGGGGCCTTGTCCTTATGGCAACGATATCAAAAATTCGATGATATCATCGTTGGAACCCTCTCGAAGGTCGGAAGGATAAAACCATCCGTCCGTTCCCGCTCGTTCGAACCACTCGCCTTTCGTCCGTTCGCGCATAAAGGTCGAGAGCGATAAGGAAGATTTTCGCGCCGAGCTTCTTACGGTCGATCCTCGTGCCAAGTGTAAAGTGCACTCCTAGCACTGTTGCACTTCTTGTAAATTCTTGTATATATATTTCTGTAAATATAGTGTTCTGACTTGGAAAATTCTCAAGTTTCCTTCTTCTTGGCTTAATCCAGTAGATTCCGTATCCTCACAAGCACTCGCGTACGCGCACTCGATCGCCGAACAAATCTAAGATTCCGCACACGCTTCTCTACTTATTTGTTTAGTCATTCAGTTGTTTGTAACGTTTTCTTAAATATAACATCTTTTAGTGCTTTTCTATTTTTTCTTCCCGATTTGAAGATATTAAAAAAAAAATAAACGCATTTCAAAGTTGTAATTATAAATTTTTTAATTTTATCGAATTTGAAACAAAAATACTTCAAAAATCCGGGGAATTGTTAGGGAATATTTGTCAACATTTAACTAGATATCCTGATATACTTCTCAGAAAGAATGAAGTCATTAAATTTCCGTGTTAATATATTCTATTGTCATTTCTTTTATTAGTACTAATATGTATGAATTAATAGCATTTTCTAGAATGTAAAGAAAGATCTTGAACAATTTATACGATGATATACGATAAATGATCTATTTAAACACACATCAACACGCACATATACTTCTTTTAGTATTACTACGAACAATATATAGATTTATCATGCCGAAGGACATAAGATTTTTATCTAAAAGACGAAAGAATCAATTAATCAATCTTAAATATAATTTACATAAAAATTCAAATTTATTACAATCAGCCGAATCGAACAAAGCATGTAATAATATTAAAGAAGCAGTATTAACTTGTGAAGAATGTAACAATATATCTTTTAGAGATAATATATTGCTTGACGATTCTAATGGATTTCATGAATTATCATTTGAGGTAGAATATGATACGAATAACAAAAAAGAATGTAACATTGAATCAAAGGAAAACACACCCGCAACAAATATCTTTGATTGTAACAATAAGAATTACACTAGTCGACAAAAATGCAGCTTCTTTTGGCCTTAAAGTAAAAAAAGTTGTTTCTGGTAGATTTTGATGCGCTGATTACGAATCTCGCCCCGAAAATGTCGTATCACATCAAGTTTTTGAGATATTCTAACCTAAAGGTGCAAAAATGAGGTATTTGGTTATTTTGAACGACCTATAAAATCTCTAACAATTTTTTTTCAGCATCCAGGCGGATATCACATTAAAGTGCTATTCTTACCCTTTCCAACGCATATTTGATTGCTATGATCCAATTTTTTTTCGCAGAGATAGAGCAAATTGAATTTTTTTGTTTTTCAATGTGAGAGGGTATACCTACGTGTAAAGAAACAAGGCTTTCTAAATATCTCGAAGAGGTTGGGTTTGAGAAAAATTATGTTAAGATACAAAAGTTGAAGGGTACAAAAATTGGCACTTGATGGTTTCCTTGAATTTGACCTTCGGGTCAAACTTAGGGATTATTTCAAGATCAACTTTTTTTTAGGGTCAATGAAGGCAAGATCATGAAATGATCCAGCCAGTGAAGGCAAGATCGAGGCATGTTCCGGCTAATGAAAGCAAGATAAAGGCATCATCTACGTACGACCAAGGCTGCAATCTGGCAGCCTTGCATAGGACAGCATATGTTTTATGGAAACTTAAAATGTTTTTCTACGTGACTTTTTTTGTACGTGCTGTCGCTCTCTTTAAGCAGAGTCCAGCAGTAGTCAGCGAGCATGTTGGGATTCCATTTTCCCTGGTATCTCTTTTCCATCTGCTGTATATCCTGATGGAAATCTCTCACCATGCTCGTCACTAAAGTCTCCTAAATTTGAGGGAAAGAAATCTAAGTGCGAGTGAAGGAAACGTATTCTTAAAGACATGTGGCAACCCATTTTTTTGTATGCTCTTAACATTTTAGATAAGCTGCTTATAATTTTGTGAGCGTTTTGCCCAAAAAGTTAGCGCAAACAGCTTTAAATGCCACCCATACATATTTTTCTGTGACATTTAATTTCTGCTCAAAGACATTGTCCTCTATTAGTTGCCGGATTTGCGGGCCTACAAAAATACCCTCCTTCATTTTGGCATCACTGATTACTGGGAATTTCTCTTTCAAATAAAGGAAACCTGAGCCTCTTTACACATTGCCTTGACGAAGTTTTTCATTAAACCCAACTTTATATGTAGTGGTAATAATATAATATTTTCTGACTGAACTAATGATTCACTCAAGACGTTTTTTACTCCTGGTTCTAATTTTTCCCTCGTAAGCCAATTTTTCACTTCGTAATGTTGTTTTGTGGCACGGCTATCCCACTCGCAGAGAAAACAGCAGTACTTTGTGTAACCTAGCTGTAATCCAAAGATTATAGCTACGACCTTGAGATCTGCACAAATACGCCACTGATGTTCGTAATTAATGCATGTTAAAAGAAACTTAATATTGTCATAAGTCTCTTTTATATTAACAGCGTGCCCAATCGGAACAGATGGGTAAGTATTTCCATTAAAAAGAAATACTGCTTTCAAACTAGCTTTCAACGCATCTATAAATAACCGCCATTCATGAGGTTCATGTTTCCGTTCTAATTCCTCCATCAAACTGTTGACATTATTACAGTATACGAGATTGTCAGTCATCGAGAAACAATTCTAAATTTTTTGCGCGCTTCCTAGCATACGTAACCTTAGTACCCATCTGAAGTAAGTTCCATTGTTGAAGCCTGGAACCTAGTAATTCACTTTGTTGTTTCGATAAATTGAGATCTCGACAAAGGTCGTTAAGTTCTTTTTGATTTATAATATGTGGTTCAGAAGTAAGTAAGTTAGAAGCTTCAGCGGCTGAAGGAAGAATTCATCATGATTTTTTTGATTGTCAGTCTCAAGTGCAGAAGTTGATGCTAAACACTCTGAAGGCGGTTTTGGTACTGGCAATTGCGGAGTATGACCCTCAGGACGAGTGACGGAAGAGACATTAGAATATTTAATGCCATTTTTTTTTGTCGAAAATTGCCGCGTATCTGTTAAACAGAAGTAGCAATCGGTAACATGATTTGATGGTTCTCGCCATATCATAGGAACACCAAATGGCATTGATTTTTTAGTACCGTCATACCATCCTCTCAAGTTTCGAGAACATCTGTTGCATGAACTAGGAGTTTTTATCGAGATTTCGCACCATTTTTTAAATCCAAAATATAACTGATACACCATTTGCACATAATCCGTTAATGGATACTTTTGAGACGGAAACATGTATTCTTCACATATGTATGTAACAAAATGAATTAGAATCATTTTTACAAGTGCAAAGCATTTTGTATCAATACGGAGAAATTGCAGTTACAGGAGTAATACAAAACGAAAATACCAAACCCAATGTTTAAAATGCTATACGTTGTGATCAGAATATATTAGTAAAATTAATTAAGTAACAAACTTTTAAGAAACACCTAAGAAACACTTTAGTTCGTAATAAATGAAGGTTTACTGGTAAAAAGAATAACATTGAAATGCAGAAAGAAAATGAAAGTCATAGAATGAATAACTGTATAAGATCAACAGTCCGCAAGTTTATATAATACAATTTTTGACAAAATTGTCGAAAACCGTCTAATTTTCCACCTAATTTGAAAAGATTTCAAATAATGTTTCGCAAATCATGAAATGAATAACGCGTTGTACGAGTGCTGAGGAAGTCTTTGACTCTCTTTCAGATTCTCTTAAATCAAGATGCGCAGTTGTTTTGTAACGTACGAATTGTTGAAGAAGTTTTCGACTGTCTTTTGAATTCTTCTAAATCGCGTTGCGCTGTTGCTTGTGATGTATAAGTTGTGGAAAGAATCTTAGATTGTTTCTCAGATTGTTTTTCAAAGGCTTGTTAGAGTCGTAATGAACAAATTTTTAATGCATAATCTTTAAATGAATCTTCTTTTTTCCAATCTCTTCGAGATATTTAGAAGTCCTTGTACTTTCTCTACACGTAGGTATACTCTTTCGCATTGAAAAACAAAAAAATTTAATTTGCTCTATCTCAGCGAAAAAAAATCGGATCATAGCAATCGAATATGCGTTGGAAAGAGTAAGAATAACACTTTAATGTGACATCCGCCTGGATGCTAAAAAAAATTGTTAGAGATTTTATAAGTCGTTGAAAATGGCCAAATACCTCATTTTTTTGCATCTTTAGGTTAGAATATCTCAAAAACTTGACGTGATATGACATTTTTGGGGCCAGATTCGTAATCAGCGCATAAAAATCTATCAGAAACAACTTCTTTTACTATAAGGTCAAAATGGTGTCGACCAGTATTATTTATGGAAAGATTTACAAATGTTAATTATTAATTGTAACATTCCACATAGCACTGCAAACGAATTACTTCGTATTCTTATAAAACATGGTCATGTGGAACTACCTTATGATGTTAGAGGTCTACTTCGAACGACACGAAATGCATCTATGCATATTAAATCTGTAGCCAACGGTCGTTACTTTCATTTTTTTCTCTTCTCTTGAGCGATCAATACATATGTATTCTACATTTATAAAAGAAATGAGATTACATTGAATATAATTATAGATGGCTTACCACTTTGTAAGAGTTCTGGAAGCCAATTTTGGCCTATTATGGGATCAATAGAAAAAATAGATCTTTACACGCCACCATTCATAATCGGTGTGTATCATGGCATGTGCAAGCCCAATGATGCAAACGAATTTTTAACCGATTTTATCAATGACTTTATTTTTCTCTCACAAAATGGAATAACTGTTTCGAACATGAAATATACTGTTGCTATTGGCGCAATACTATGTGATGCCCCAGCTAGAGCATTTATTACATGCACAAACGGCCATTCAGGATATTTTTCTTATCCTAAATGTATACAAGAAGGAAATTTTGTTTGTAATAGGGTAGTCTTTCCAGAAACTTATAATACTTTGCGTACTGATAATGCATTTAAAATTCGTGATCAACCTGAACATCATACAGGTGATTCCATATTAGAAAAACTTTCTATTGGAATGGTCTCGCAAATTCCACTCGATTATATGCATCTTGTTTGTTTAGGTATACGAAACGATTGCTACAAATATGGCAAAGGGGAAATAAAAATTTCAGATTATCGAGAGAGCGTGTAAATTAAATTTCGCGGCATTTAATGGTGATTATATTCCAGTGGAATATGCAAGAAAACCTAGAGATTTATAAGACATTGATAGATAGAAAGCCACAGAATTACGTCAGTTTTTACTATACACTGGAATTGTAGTTATGAAGTCCATAATATCTCCAGTTTGTTACAATCACTTTCTGTGTCTTGTTAGTGTCGCAATAAGAATATTGATTGATCCACAATTGTGCGTAACATTCAATGACTATGCAAATTTATTATTATTGCACTTTGTATCGAATTATGGGAATATTTATGGTGACGAGTATCTCTCGTATAATGTTTATAACCTCATTCATCTTGCCAATGATGTAAACATGTTCGGTTCTTTAGACAATTTTGGTTGTTTCAAATATGAAAATTATATGCAAAAAATTAAGAACAAATTACATCGATCAGGAAAACCTTTAGAGGAATTAGTTAACCGTATATTTGAAGAATTGCAGCTTCCAATTTAACTGTGTCACATAAAAAAATATCCGATTGTTTATACTAAAAAGAACAAAATTTCTCATCTACAATTTGAAACTTTTAAAATTGCTATTAACAAAATTGATAACTGTGCTTTACTGTATGATATGTCTGTGATTTCTATTTTGGAAATTTTTGAAGATTATTAGATTATATTTATATCCATGCGCAACGATTTTTTAACCTTAAATCTCTATTTACTACACCGTGTTCTTCGGAAAAGCTTGGTATATTCGTGATACCAAATATTACTTGTTTTGATGTTATTAAAGTTCCAGCGACACAAATACAAAGAAAGTGTGTAAAACTGAAATTTTTCGATGAAAGTAATTCGTATGTTGCAATACCGCTTCTACATATTAATAATTAAATGCATTTTAAATAAATTTGATATATCCTAAATTTCTTAATTTTTGAATAATTGTATAAATTAATTTGAAATAATATGAATATTTTACCTCAACTTTCGTCTTGAAGATAAATATTGTACATCGTAATTTGTGGAACTTTCATCTAAAAATGGCAATGGGTGAGTGTAATATTTTAAAATTCCTGTAATATTTTCGCATGAAGATATTACAATACTTTAGATGTTATAACATCCTCGTACGATGTAAAATGTTGGTCAATAATGTCGATTACTGATAGATACCATATATCATTGATAATCGGATATTATTTGTTAAGCAATTGATAAGTGAAGTAATACGTTTATATATATTTACCGAAACAGATAATGGATGCGGATATACTATACAAGATAAAAAGAATTACGCAGTAGTTAAATTTCTGTCGAATTGTAAAAAAACTGTTGTTAGGGGAAACGAAAAGTTAACTAGAGTAAAACATCAGAAGCGCATGAGAAAACGATAGTGATCCACGTTTTAGAACGCAACTAGAGGGAAAATATGGCGCGACGAAATTTCTTAGGTTTAATGTTATCCCTTCTTCGCGGCACATATACGAGGCGTGTCCGGAAAGTAAAGGTGCAATTTCATAGAGCGAAGAAAAGCTAGCGTTTCATCCCCACTCTACCGCAATACAAAGCAGCTTTGAAAAGCCGTTTGCTATCGCCTCCTACTTTTTCATAGAGCGAAGGAAAGCTAGCGTATTACTCCCACTCTATCGCAATACAAAACAGCGTTGAAAAGCAAAAATAAGAATTTTTCGACTGCTCCGTTCTGCAAAGTTCTCTTCAATAATTAACCGTGTTTAAAAATGGATTATAATAATCAATACAAGTATATAGAACAATATAGACATACAGTGGCAATTGCAGTTGCAGCAGAAATTAGGAGACGACGCATAGCGGTTGCAACTGCTATAATGCTTCTTTTAAAAAAGAAAAAGAAAACATATAAGAAGAAAAAATATTGGGTAGCACCTATTTTCGAAAATAGAAACGAACACAGTTTTTTCTTTGCGTCGGTCCCGAAGTAAATATTGGAGGACATACGATTCCATAATTACTTTCGGATGACTGCAACACAGTTGGAAGAATTGTTGAGCATGATCGTAGCAAAATTGCAAAAGCAGGACGTTGCGCGTTGCTTCGCTAAAAGTTGGTTTGTGTCCAACTATGAGCGTAATACAGCCATTTTGTCAAAAATTGAGAAGAGGGGATGAAACGCTAGCTTTTCTTCGCTCCATGAAATTGCACCTTAAAGATACAACACGTCTAGGCCGATAGAGAAGTTCTTTATGCTTATTGTGGCTACACTGGCTTCGACCTTGATCCTTTAGCTTTCGCTCTCGCGTTCGTTTGGCAGCACTAGAACCGGCTTTGTTGACGTCACACGTATCTGAAATGGCAGCGCTGATCCAAAATCCCGCCAAATGCGAGGTGCGTTCCGTCATATGATTTCTCAACGCAAAAGGTGAACGTCCAGCGGAAATTCACAGACAAATTGTTGATATTTATGGTGACGTTATGAATCGGCAAAATGTGACGAAGTGGTGTCGTGAATTCTCGGAAGGTAGGAGTGATGTTCACGACGAACAAAGGAGCGGTAGGCCGTCTTCGATCTGTGACGACCTTTTTCAAAAAATTGAAGAAGAAATTCGCGCAAATCATCAACAATTTGTCTGGTCGGTCAAATTGTCTGAAACTCCGGGAAATGTTTTGTGCAGGGTCGTTTGCGCGGTGATTCCGCGCGGAGATTTGCGGAACTGCCTACGCGCCATGTCGAGTTTGCGGCTTCGCGGTTGCGGCGCGTTGTCGCTTAAACGGTAAAATATGACTCCCCCGGCAGTGGAATAAGCATTATTCATCACGGCCGAAAGTTTGATGTTTCGGTTTAAAGATGGACGAGCATATAAGTGGTAAAATTCTCGCTACCGGCTCGCCCTCTCATCTCTCTCTCTCTCTCTTTCTATCCATCTCTCTTTTTCTCTCCCGACATCGAGATAAATTACTTGCGGCAGCCGGTGGAAATACGAGACGAGAGCCCGAACTCTTCCCCTAAAAGCCGGCGCGACTCAAAGAGGGAAGAGGGTCGGAGGGCCGATAAATTCAGATGAAAGTACGAGCAATTTTCTTCTTGTTAACACACGCCGCGGTTTACGGGCGTCCGGTGCCGTGAAAAGAACTTCGTTAAACTCGCGCACGTTCGTTCCGCAAACGTTATCGAAGAGAGTTAACTTAGAGGTTTAGCGGATTACCCCGATCGCGGGACGATAAATCACTTCGGAAGAGAGAGAGGCCGCGACGTGGCCACCCCTATAATTAGGTTTGTCCTAATGCGAAACTTTGCTCGCTATACGCTTTCAGGGGACGATGGACGTCCCTCCTCCCCCTCCCTACCTCTCCAAGCTGTTCCAGCCACAGATTCCGGCCTGCGATGGCTCATTCGTTACTCTTAACGCCGGTTAAGATGTACATATGCGTCGGAGGCAATCTCTGGTTAATAAGCCTTCTACGTGTAAACGAATATGCGCTCTAATTATCAGCACCGGGATTATGATCGGATTATACAATATGGCCACGCTCGTTTAACCCTTCTGTCAATGAATTGAGTACCCGGGTACCCAAAGCAACTTTAAATGTTAAAAATGTGTCGCAACTCTTCTCCGCCCGAAATAAAATGCAAAGAGCCTTTGTATTTGGAAACCTCCTAAATTATAACGGGAAAGAATGTTCGATGCCCACAGCAGCTGTTATTAAAGAAACTGTCGCAATGTGTCGAAAACACGCAGTTGGTACCCGGGTACCTATACATTAATGGAAAGGTGCAAAATTATGCATTGACAGAAGGGTTAAAGGTAGACCATCGTTGAGAAACTTGAGGTGGTTATATTATATTGAGCGAGTTTAGAATAATAGAATGGTCGGTCACATTCCGAGAGAGATCGGACGAAATCTAATGATTTTTTTATTAGATTCAAGATCTCAGAAATGTTAGAGATAAATTTTATTTCGACAGTTCTCGGTAACAATATTTTCAACAAATAATCTTCGAGGACTCGAAAATTTTTTGATCAAGAAATTATACTCCTACAATGATAAACTCTTACCTGATAACGTTAATCTGATCGATAATTTCGACGGTACCGAGATGCCGGTATCCGGCGAACAGCATATCGTTGCCCATTAATCCAGAGCCGCGGCCGTCGATGGCGGCATATATGTATAATGCTTTTGTTTGTCACAAGGTACATGCCCCAGTCTATGTTAAATTTCTCCGTCACTCGTCCCCTGATATGAGTCTGGTCCGCCGTACCTGGAAAGACGAATAGATTGTGAGACACAGATTGTCATAGGCGTTACATTATTGTCGCGATATCTTTTTCGTTGACAAATGTTACGCATACACTTGTCATATACTTGTCCATTTTATAAATTTTATTCCTTTAATATTTGGACGAATTAAAATACTGAAGAGTTAGGGATGACGATAATGACCACAGAAATACACGCGAGTACGCTACGAGATATTTATTGCACAGTATCAACTCTTATTTTCCGATTACAGAATACAATGCGTACGGCACGGGCGCCATTCCGAGAGTAAGTAAGTAACGGAAAAACGCCGACCCTACAGAGTCTCTTTAACCGGATGTAGATTGCGCTGTTTCATAGATGACATAGACGGCGCTATGCATAGAGCACGAATGCTCATTGCGAGTCGCGCAGCTTGCGGATTTTGCCGCCAACACTTCCCCCTGAATCGCAATGAGGAGTAAATCTCATTCATTGGATTGGTTTAAGTCCGAGGAGACGAACGAAATTTTCGTGTCTTCCCCTCGGTAATCCCTTGGTAAGGATGTCCGCCGTCATTTCGTCAGAGGGCACGTGCTGGATGAGCACTAACGTCTCCTTGACAGCTTCGCGCACGAAATGGTGCCTAATATCGATGTGCTTCGATCGAGCGTAATAAATGGGATTCGTCGCCAGTTTCTGGGCACCGATGTTATCGTTTTTAAGTATAATCCCATTCAAATCCACTCCGAATTCTCCAAGCAATCCTCCCATGTATATGACCTCTTTAGTCGCATCCGAAAGGGCCATGTACTCCGCCTCGGTCGACGATATGGCCATCGTTCGTTGCTTTCTAGACTCCCAACTGACGGCTCCACCACTCATTATGAAGGTGTATCCGGTGTAGGATCTGCGGTCCAGACTAGAGTTGCCCCAATCGACATCCGCGAACATAGTTGATGGATCGCTGGAACAAGAATAGACAAGACCAACATTATCGGTCCCTTTCAGATACCGAATAACCCGCTTGGCGGCCTTCCAGTGAGCTTCCGTATAACAGTCGTTAAACTGGCTCAGATAACTGACTGCGTGAGCTATGTCAGGTCTCGTCCCCACCGACAAATACATTAACGCCCCTCCCTAGTTCGCGGTAGGGAGCTTCGTACTGACAGTCGCCAGTTCCGACTTCTTGCTTGACCAGCTTGAGTCCCGGTTCCAGTGGTGTTGACACCGGTTTGCACTCGAGCATGCCGAATCGATTGAGGACGTCGTTAATGTATCCCTTTTGTTTCACGGTGATTTCCTTCTCGTATCTCGTGAACTCTAGGCCCAGACAATACTTGACCCAAATCCTTGACATCGAACTTGGCGCTAAGGTGATCCTTCAATCTCGCGATTTCAGAATCATCGCTCGATATGATTAGTAAATCGTTAGTAAATCGACGTAGACAATGATAAAACTTCTGTTTTCGATCGGTCCGATGAGGTAAACGCACGAATCAGCGTTCAATGGAACTGCACCCAGATCTCGGAGCTCCTTGTCCAGCCTAGAGTGCCAAACTCGGCCCGCTTGATGCAGTCCATACAAGGCTTTGTTTAGGAAGCAGACAACGTCCAATTCATTTTTCCAACATCTTCCTCGCTGCCTTCTTGACTGAATCATCTTCTTGTCTGGCTTGATCAATGTGTTTTAAAATATCTTCGAGGTATTCTGGAGCCTCCATGAAGATCTCCTCCTCGACGTCCCCGTTCAAATATGTGGTTGTGATATCGAGCTGTTCGAGCTTCATACCCTTTTGGGCCGCTACTGCCACCGCAGCGCGTATTGAACTCATCCTGGCTACGGGAGCGAACGTTTCATGAAAGTTTATCCTCGGTCTTTGAGAGAATCCGCGTGCTACAATTCGTGCCTTCCGCTTCTCAATCGATCCGTCGGACTTGTACTTGTTGCGTAGAACAAATCTACTGCCGATCACCCGCTGGTCCTTTGAACGCTCCACTAAACTCCATGTGTTGTTTTTGATTAAAAATTTAACTTCCGACGCCATTGCGTCCTTCCACTCGGAGGAATTTGCGCCCGAAATCGCATGCATTACGAAGATCTCGGCCACGCAAGCAAGCTCTCCCTGATCGACTTCCCCTCGGCCGTAATCTTTCCGAGGTCTTCCAGGTAGTCCGGTCCTAATAATGTGGGGACGCCCTCGTCTTCGAGTCGGTATCGCCACTTCTTGTTCATCAGTTATCCTTGATTCCTCATCAACCTCTTCAAGGTTCTCTTGTCCTGCATCAAATGGTTCTGGAATCAGTTCGACATCGATATTGTCAGTACCTTTTGATTCATGGGCCGATTTTGTGGCGCACCATCTGGATAGAAGTCCTCAGAAAGCACTTTCGGAGTCTTCAAATGATTCTCCAGGAATCTCACGTCTCGAGTGATCTCGATCCTACTGGACTTCGTCAACCAGATCCGAAAGCCTTTCGATTGCTCGGCATATCCAATGAATATTCCTTCTCTCGATTTGACGTCGAACTTTCCTCTCGTAGGAGTCTTATCTAGACAGAATACTTTGCATCCGAACTCTCTGAAATGGCTTACCACTGGTATATTGCCTTTCCAAGCCTCGTGAGGGGTTCTTCCATCCAGCCTCTTTGTGAGACAGCGATTCCTGATGTAGTTTGCGGTGGCGATCGCTTCCGCTCAAAACGATGGTGGTAAGTCAGACTGGAGCAGAAGACATCGTGCAGAATCCACTAAGGTCCAATTCTTCCTTTCAGCCAACCCGTTTTGCTCTGGAGTGTATGCAGTTGTGAGTCGGCGTCGGATTCCTTGTTCTTTCATATACAGGGTGGCCCCGGACGTTCCGGCCAGACTTTAGGATCTTATAGGAAATTTAATTCTAAACAAAAAATTTCACATAAACATGGGTCGAAAAATGCTTCTTTAAGAAGTTATCGCTCAATAATCTTTCAAATCGTGATTATTTTACACATTTTTCCAAATATCATAGAAGATATGCGTCTTTTAACAAAAAGTACCGAAACAAAAGTTGTAGAAAATTAAATTATCTTTCAAATGAGATAAAAATGATTGTTGTACGTTCCACAGGCATGTGTTCGGTTATTTTATAAGAGCGGTGTTCTCGAAATTTCTGAAAATCTTGAGAACGCGATGTCGAGTCGTGAGGAGGTTTTATTGTTTTGTATGAACTTGGCTGTCGTTCGAGTTCTTAAATTTCTGACTGTTTGCATGGTAGAAAGAATACATACAATAGTCAAATTCTCATACCCGTGTTACGGATTTTATCGTGATTGATTTAACGCACAAGTTAATGCAGAAGATTCGCTTTGACTGTGCTTAATATTTTGAACAGTATTGTTTAAATCAATTATCATAGGAGAATGAAAGGAAGAGTAGAAGGTGAAAAGAAAATGAAATAAAAAGAAACTTAATAAATTATTTGAAAAAAGACGAAAAAATTTAAAAATAATTTTTTTTTAATAAAAATAAAATAATTTTTTAAAAATTAAAATAGCACGTAACAGTAGAAAATGAATAAAGACGTGAAAAAACTAACTGTTCTCAAAATGTCCCCCCCTAGCTTCAATACACTTTCGGCATCGAGTAGTGACCGATCTAGTCGCTTTACGGATTTCCTTCCGATTCAACTTTAATCGATCAAAAGCCGTATTTATTTGTTGTATCAGATGTTCACGAGACTCGATTGGCGTTGAGTAAACTTCATTTTTTACTCTTCCCCACAAGTAAAAATCTAAAGAGATTAGATCTTGCAATAGATCAAATAGATTATTATTCAAAAACTGTAAAAATTGATGTGCATTGATGCGGTGAGGTAGAATGTGAGGTCCAATTAAATATTCGTCAATCATACCTGCCCAAACATTGACTTGGAATTCATGCTTAAAAGACGATATCCGAAAAAGATGAGGATTCATTTCGCACCAGTAGTGAGAGTTGTGGTAATTAAACACTCCCGTTCTAGTAAAGGTGCTTTCGTCTGTCCACAGGATTTTTGATGAAATTTTTATATCTAAATTCAAATACCATAGACAAAATCTTTCCCTTCTTTGATAATCGGCAAGGAGAAGATTTTGGACTGGTGTAAAATGATATGGAAACATACCCAATTCATGAAGTGACCTTTGAATTGTGGTTCCAGAAATCTCCAAATTTAGAGAAGCACGACGGGTACTAGTATTTGGGTATGTCTCAAAATGCCTCGCAACTCTTTCTATTGTTCTAGCGTTGCGAACAGGGCCCCGCACCACAGACAAGTTGGAAAATGATCCTGTTTCTCGCAAATGCCTATGCGTTTCAACAAAAACAGCGGTGTGGTTGCCGGCGATTGGGAAAACGAACAGCATATTCGCGAAATGCCGCTCTCGCGTCCATTACAAAAACCGTAAATGTAATGAATATCCGCGTATTCTTCATTTGAAAAAATTCTAGGCATTTTAGCAAATTATAAAATGTCTTTGACTGATATAAGAAAACTATTCCAATAGAAATTACAACCTCTGAAGAGTAGATCGTATGCCACTCTGTGCAATTGCTACGTAGCTGGACGTTACTCGTTGTTTGAGATCGCAGTCGCTTGCTGCATATTTAATTGAAATATTTCTGTAACAATTAAAAGCCTTACAACTAACAACATATTCAGTTAAAATAATTCTCGAAAATTCTGTTTGTTCGCTCATCGGTCAAAGCAAAGCAACAAAATAAGTTTTTCATCCTTTGAAAAACTTATGTTTCCGACAACAAACACTTGTTATTTTACCAGTCGATCAACCGACATGAGGCTGGTAAGCATGCGCAATTATACTAGAGGATCCGTGGATCACCAATAATCGAAACTTATCACGCGTCGCGCATGTCAGGTGTGTATATCAAAACGCAACACCCCTTCGACTACCTATCACGTACGGCGCCCCGGGGTCACCTCAAAATTATGAAAATCATTGGTGATCGCCAAAAGGAACGCCTCTTTGCCTAATTAATAAAAGAGAACACTCAGAGCGTCTGCCAGCTTTTCGCTTTGAGATCGCTGTATTATACGCATCTACTGCCTAAAGAACCCCTTAAAACCGCTGAGAAACCGCTTTTAAAGAAAATTAACTTGTCGAGTTATATCCGCAGTAAAATCGCGCTCACTTAGACTCGCGCTTTACATCCGCTTTATAACGCGCATCGTTGTGGTGCACCTAAAATCACACACTGTAAATACTTTGTATATAGATTATTTCTATTGTGTTAGTAAAATAAAATTGACCTTTTTGTTACGTGAAGTGTCGTGCTTAACCAAAATTTTCCTTTACATCTCAAATTGCGTGATCTCTCAAAACCGCCGCGCTCTCGAACACTCGTACTTATGTTATCTAGGAATGGCTTAGCGCGTAGAAAGGATGAAATATTCTACGCGCTAACATTGAATCTGCCCTTAAATTAGAATGTGGGTAGAATGGCGCCAGTGTTGTTAATTTCAGGTCGCGCAACACGCCAAGTCGAAGGAGTGGGGGATGGTGGAAATTCTCCCCCACGACGTGTTGCGCGACCTGAAATTGGCAACATTGGATGGCGCCCTACCGCACGCAAGCAACGTATCGTATTATGTATGTGCTCGCATCTAAGTGACAAAAGCACTATTTATACGTTTGAAATTGGTTATATCAAAATCTGTGGAACGTACAACAATCATTTTCATCTCATTTGAAAGATAATTTAATTTTCTACAATTTTTGTTTCGGTACTTTTTGTTAAAAGACGCACATCTTCCATGTTATTTGGAAAAATGTGTAAAATAATCACGATTTGAAAGATTTTTGAGCGATAACTTCTTAAGAAACCATTTTTCGACCCATGTTTATATAAAAATTTTTGTTCAGAATTAAATTTCCTATAAGATCCCATAGTCTGGCCGGAACGTCCGGGGTCACCCTGTATTCATCGAATTCTTTATTGACGTATTCGCGACCGTTGTCAGATTGAATTGCCTTTATCTTCGCGTCATGTTGTTTCTCGACAAGAGCCTTGAACGCTTTGAACTCCTCGAGCGCCTGATCCTTGCTTTTGATGAACCTTACTTCCTTACTTCCGTCCATCTCGTGCAATCATCTGTGAATGTGATGAAGTACTTCGATCCACCATTCGATAAAACGCGCATTGGACCACATATATCGGTGTGGATGAGTTCCAACTTCACCGTTTTTCGATCCGACTCCTTTGAGAATGATGATCCGCGCGTCATCTTCCTCTGAATGCAGATCTCGCAGTTCGAGTCTTCAATTCCACCTTGCACGTTGATACCTCGAATCGCTCCACTTTTTGACGCGCTGATGAGGTCACGGAAGTTGAGGTGACCCATCCATCGATGCCATGACCTAGTGATGTCATCCGACGTCGTATACCGGTCGCTCTTCGTGGCTTCCTCTTCGGCATTTTGGCAACTGTGAAGTGACGCTCCCTCGATGAGGTAGAAATCGCCGATCCGCTTCGCAATCAGTCTTGTGTGTCCCCCTTGGTCGATAAACGCGGCCTTCTGTTTGTCGAACACAACTCTGTAGTCTCTATCTGTTACCTTCGATACCGACAATAAGTTCATCCTCAGTTTCGGGACGTGTAGTGTCTCGTTCAGGATCACGTAGTTCTTCTTTCCGTTAACCATCGTCGCGATCGTCGCTACACCTTTTGCTTTGACGCCTGCGCATGCATCGCCAGCTTCAGTTTGCTCGACTCACCTTCGCTTATATCGGTGAACAAGTTAATGTCCTTGCAGATGTGCGACGTGCATCCACTATCAAGGCACCACACGTTTATATCGGTGCTGTCCGCGATTTGGCATACGTCAACCGTACCGTCCGTCGACAGAAGAGATACATGAAAAGATTCTTTGTTGTCTGCTTTCTGGGATGGACATTCGGAGGCCTTATGCCCCCTTCCATGACATTTGAAGCACTTGTATTTGAACGATTTCTCCTTCTTCTGATCCTCCTTGTTGGTTAGATTTTCTTTCTGCTTGCTTCGCCTCTTTTTGTTAACGAACATGGCGTCCTGCGATTGATTCGACGTCGCTGTATTCTTCCTCGCGTCGAACTTTTCGACTATTTTAGTGCGTAGAGTCTCGGGGTCTGGGAGCTCATCACGACTCTCGATAGCGACTCTGAAATTCTCGAAGCTCGACGGCAGACTATACAGCATCATTATGGCGAGCTGATCTGGGTTAATGACGAGGTCCATCTCGGAGAGTTTATCCACCGTATCTAAAAAAACCATGTAAATGCTCACGTACGTCACCGCCTTCACTCATCTTTTGCAAAATGAGGCTCTTCAATAGCGTGGCTTTACGGGCGGGCCCTTTGGTTTGAAATGTATTTTCTAATTTTAGCCATAACTCACGTGACGTTGCGCAGTTCTTCACTAGCTTCAACTGGCTTGCCCCTATAGATAGGATCAAATCCGACTTGGCTTTCTCGTCCTTGATGTTCCAATCGCGGACTTCAGCAGCGTTGGTTGTCGTTGGTTCGGGTTTCACCGCCTCGCCGCTGACATAATCCCAGGCGTCATTCTTTATTAATACCGCATGCATTTGCAGCTTCTACGTAGCATAATTGTCGCGCCCGAGCGCCTCGATACGTACGACGCTATTCGCACTTAATATATATGCGGGAATAATAAAAAATGACTCTCTAACTGTCTTCTGTCTCTGCGAGACGCAACCGCTGTGCTGCTTCGTGCTACAAGGTGAAGGACACACAATATGGCCGACAATTTCACACGTGCAGCGATCCTCGCATTATATCGTATCTAGATGGTCAATGTCGCGTCAGATGGGCACCTGATAGAGTTAGGAAAGGCGGTAATGACCACAGAAATACACGCTACGAAATATTTATTGCACAGTATCAACTCTTACTTTCCGATAATAGAATACAATGCGTATGGCACGGGCACCATTCCGAGAGTAAGTAAGTAACGGAAGAACGCCGATCCTACAGAGTCTTTAACCGGATGTAGATCGCGCTGTTTCATGGATGACATAGACGGCGCTGTCCATAGAGCACGAACGAATGCTCATTGCGGGTCGCGCAGCTTGCGGATTTTGCCGCCAACAAATACAAAAAATATTTACAACCTTTACTCTCATTACCCTGCGTTGTTGTCAGCAATAGCTGAGTATCATGCTGGATCGTTATGTCCAATTTTTTTGGATAGTTGCATAATTTTTTGTATTTTCTTAAATAAAAAAAGAGTAATATACAGTGATCTTCTTATATATAATAGTTATAAAAAGCAATATTCTAAATTTAAAATATATTAAAGAGCGAACTGTTGTACACTCGCGATATTTGCTTATTGTTAGAAAAAAGGAAAAAAAATCGGCTCTTTCCTTAGTTAAAAATCCAACCATCGCAGCAGATATGGCTATTGTAGCCGGCTTTCTTGATTGTTTAGCGCGCAATTCTCTCGACTTTCACTTATGCCTATCGATACTCCTATCAGAAGCGAACCAAAACTATGACAAAGATAATTATCGCTGCTAATTAATATAATTAAAATTAATAAAATTGAAATTAATAAAATAATAATATTAATATAATTGAAAATAATACTGTTTAAAATGTCAAATAACTATAATTGAACGGTCCTCCGTCGAGAGAATAAAATATCTAGAGAAAGGCAACCTATCGATACTCCTATCAGAAGCTTGCTAGAAACTATGAAAGAATTAATTATCGCTGCTAATTAATTAAAATTAATAAAAATGGAAATTGTACTGTTTAAAAATATCAAATAATTATAATAGAACAGTTGTCCTCCGTTGAGAGAATAAAGTATCTGGAAAATGGCGTATGCAACCTATCGATACTCCTATCAGTGCGAACGCGCGTCTCGATTTTAAATAAATCGCTCCGCGGACGTAACAATATGCATGTATATACATAATGCATTGAAATATTATTCTATATCTAATTTTTTATATTTACAGTTTCGATATAATAATTCTGAATAAATAGCATGCGGATTATTTCTGATTTTCAATTCTTCGTGTCATGTTTGTGATCTCGTGTTTAAAATGTTGATTACATATGATAGGACGAATAGATGTCGGGCAAAAACACGCAAGCCGTAAAATTTAACGATTTTTCTGGCAGTTGCCTCGAGAATTTTAAAGTGAACGTGTCAAAATTAAATTAAAATAAAATAATCATAGTACTTGAGATAATTACATTAAAGATATAATATTCTAATATATACAACTTCTCTCCCTCTCCCTCTCCCTCTCCCCCTCCCTCTCCCCTCCCTCTCCTCCCTCTCTCTCACACACACACACACACACACACACACACACACACACATATGAGATTGCATCAGTTTTCGTGTTTATCAAAGTATTAGCTATGAATGCTCTTCTATGTCCTCTTAACTGTCTTCTTTTTTCATGCATATAATTTGGAACATTTTTAATGACACACTTGAATATAACATTATCGTCGTTTCCGGGTTCTTCTTCAAGTATACAAATTAATTTTGCAGAGCATTTGACGCATTTTTCTTTGATTCGGCAGTATACTTTATTTTTCTGCCGCGAACCTTTTGCATTTTCAAATTTCCAAGGGCAAGGTATTGTATTCAAATATTTGCAATTGTATCCAAATTGTATCCAAATATTATTTGCAATTGTATCGAAATTGTATCCAAATATTATTTGCAAAGATGTCACTCCAGCCAGGTTGAAAAACAATATATTTTCGGCCATCTTCATATATTTTATCGTTGGCGCATCTCCGTTTTTTTGTTACTACTGGACCAAAGAGCAAAAGCTATTGTATTAGTTACATTACAAAAAAGATTTGCAATCCTTTATGACAATTGACGCAACTGGTTCTATAGTAAAAAAAATTAAATATGATTATGCAAAATCAAATCACATATTTTTATATCAATGCATGAGTTCTTCACATATGGGAAGTGCACCAGTATTTCAAATGTTATCGCCTGAGCAAGACACAGTAGCAATCACCACGTGGCTTTTAAAAATTATAAGTACAGGTGTACCTATACCTCGTATGATTGTATGGGACTTCAGTCAAGCTGTTTTAATATCAATATCAATTGCATTTGCTCATAAACGCGATTTACGCGATTACATGCAAACTTGTTACGATATCGCAACACAAAAATCTAGCATATTGCCTGCAACATTTATTAGATTAGATGTAAGTCACTTAGTGTCAATAATATGTAGATGGGACTGTTTAAAGCGACATCCATTGCCTAAGGTTAGACAATTTTTTATTAGAGCTATTTGTAAGGCATATAAAATGGAAACTTTACACGAACTAGAGTATTTCTTGGAATCTCTATTAACTGTGGCTATAAGTCCGAGCATTGGTACATCTCATGGAGAAAATTTAGAATCACAAGCGCGATATGATTTTATAAATAATGTAATTAAAGGTGTTTCCGAAACAAACGAGGAAATACATACTGATCTTGATGAAATTGATCTTGAAATTGATTGTCATACAGGATGGGTAGAATGGAGCAGAAGGATTTATGAAAGGGCTTCTATTACAGAATCAAAATGTGAAGAAGGAAGTATTGTAAACGCGTTTTATAATATTGAGGTTGCAAATAAAATCAAAAAATTAATGAATTATGTACCTATTTGGACAAGTATTTTATTACCATTTTTTAATATTGGTTCTACCATTGCGACATCATCTAGTGTTGAGTCCGAATTCGCGAATATTAAAAAACGAGTTTTCAAAAATGAGCTTCCTTTACGAGCTGACAAATTTGTTATGCGTCATTTAGATTATATAGACGGACGTATCAAAGAAGCATCATCAAATTGTAATATAAAAGACCTGAAAACTGAAACAGAAAATAACGAAGAGGAAAATTAAAAACAAAATTTATTGAAAAAAAAAAATTCTTGCACTATTATGCAAGAAAATATAAATGAAAAGTGTCGTGTTAACGTGTCATCGATTAATTCAAATACATCAATTTCAAATACATCAATTTCATCATTGAACAAATTTGAAAACTGGCGTGGTTTGGCTAATATTAAAAGTAAAAAGCAAAAGAAGCCAAATTATTTAGACGATTGTCCTGATTGGGATTACGTACAATCGAATAAAGCAATTCAAATACCTCTTTTTAAAAACGGTAATCTTTGCGAAAGCGTAAAAATTGGAGAAGTACTAGTTTTAATAAAAGAAACATGTGCTTTCGATTCTCTCATGCAATTAGTTATGCATGCTATCGGCAAAGAATGCCGTTACAAAGAGCAGATACAATACATTGATTATCTCATAATTAATTTAGCCAGAAACATTATTAATAGAGAAAAACTTATTGCGGCAGACTATGTCACACGAGTAAAAATATTATTGGATTCAAATATTTGCCAGAAATCGAGTACTAGACAAATTCTTTTTTGCAAATGCCAACTGCAATGTAGGTCATTTAATTGATATTATTTTTAATGAAATACCAACCATAACGCGAAATAAAATTTGTAACATTTGCGATAATATTGAAACAAAACATTTTCCAACTTTACATATAAATGTTGGTATGCTAATCGAAAAAGGTCTAGCAACTGTCCAAGAAGCGATTAATGATACTAAATTAAATGAATGTGCAATCAAATGCAAACATTGCAATAATACTATTGACAGGACGAATGAGTATGGTCCACACGTATTTTCAGATACAAGTTTAATAACAGATCCACACTATAATTCTGAGACATATTTTGAATCAACATTAGACAGTATCACAAAATCGATTTATCTCGATGATCATAATTATACGCTGTGCGGTATAATCAATTATATATCTTATAACAAAACTAATACTAATGAAAATTTAAGGCAAGGACATTACATAGCGATTGCATTTACTGGAATGCATTGGTATGAGTATGATGACCTTAAAAAAAGGAAAGAATTTTGTATCATCACAAAAAATAGTTACACCTCATGTAATTATGTACGCACAATAAATTTCAATATTTCAGAAACAATTTTTTATTTAAGTTTTTATTATATAGAAATTTTATTATATAGAATTTTTAAATTTGACATGTGCGTGCGATTTTATAGTTGTTACTGTCGTAGTTTCGCAAAAGTAAGTTCATAAAGTTTATTTTTCATTTATTTTTTGTTTTTCTTGTTTCAATATTTTAACATTATTTAGGACAAATATATATATGTATATATATTTACCATTTCATTTTTTTAAAAGCATTGTAATAATATATTTCTTTTGCGTTCATTCTCATTTTTGCACTTTATAATATTTATATTTTTTTTCTTTTGTATTTTATAATATTATTGTACTTTTATTTCTTCAGTGCTACCATAGACGTATAATATATAGACCGAGCATTGCCTGCATTTCCTATAGAAAACCGTATCGACAGATTAGAAGAAGACAGATGCTCAGTACCGTAGATCCATCTTTGTTTAGTAACGCAGTGGAAGGGAACGAAACTTGCGATCATTGGTGAAAGGCAGAAACAGACGGAATGAGAGGAGATGAAGGAGAATATGAGGAGAAGGAACAGATTCTGACCCTGGTACCCTCCGACAGGCTCCGCTCCTATCCCCACTCTTGAGATTACAAAAGAAGGACAGATCTACGGTACTAAGCATTTGTCTCTTTCTAAGTTGTCGATGCCGCTTCGGCCAGACGCTCGGTCTATATATTATACGTCTATGAGTGCTACACTATTATTTGTATTAGTTTTAGAATATATTACTTTTGTGCATTATATGTATATAATTTTTTTTTTTTTAATATATTTGTATTTTACTCAAGTTATTTTATATATAATGTACTACGTGATATAAAAATGTATTATATAATATATAAAATATATTATAAAATGTATATTACAAAAGTATATTAAAGATAAAATATTATGTGTTATATGTACATTTATCTATATATGTGTGTATTTTTCTGAATTATTTATGAATTATTTCCGAATTATTTCCTTAATATATTAATTACATTTTTTTAAATAAACATATTAAACGATTAAGTTAAAAGTTATTCGAATGTGAACAATTTATATTCAAAACTTGTACAAGACACAGCGAAAATTATTTTTTAAAATTTCCAGTAAATCTTGCATCACTTATCATATTTCAAAAGTTACGAAAATAATTATTATTGGACGAAAAGGGATCTGATCAACACTTGAAAAGTTGTTCGACTCTAAATAATGTCGAATTTTTTCAAATTTCTTACACTCAAATAACATAAATTATTAATCGGATCGTTTTCGGCCATAATAATTTTCTTCAGAACTCTCGATTCACTAGCCAGAACTCGTGTCAGAACTACTGGAACTCTTAAAAATTTATTTCCGTTGGAACTTGGAAAAATTCGGTACCGAGGATCTTTTGAGTCGAATAACTCTTTAATTATTGATCGGATCGTTTTCGGCCATAATAATTTTCTTCAGAACTCTCGATTCACTAGCCAGAACTCGTGTCAGAACTACTGAAACTCTTAAAAATATATTTCCGTTGGAACTTGGAAAAATTCAGTACCGAAGATCTTTAGAGTCGAATAACTCTTTAATTATTGATCGGATCGTTTTCGGCCATAATAATTTTCTTCAGAACTCTCGATTTACTAGCCAGAACTCGTGTCAGAACTACTGGAACTCTTAAAAATTTATTTCCGTTGGAACTTGGAAAAATTCGGTACCGAGGATCTTTAGAGTCGAACAACTCTTTAATTATTGATCGGATCGTTTTCGACCATAATAATTTTCTTCAGAACTCTCGATTTACTAGCCAGAACTCGTGCCAGAACTACTGAAACTGTGATTTAACGAGTCAAAGTTTCAAGCCCGTGCTACCGAATTACGATTTTTTCAAAGCTATATTTCGAAAGTTTGGTTAAATGTAATTTTTTGAAAACTATCAGGAACTCTTCATTATATGTAAAAATATTATAATTAATTATCAGAACTAATTAAAAAAAAAATTTTTTTTTATTTTTTTATTTTAATGCAATATCAAAAATATTTTTTATTAATCAGGAACTCTAGTGGACGTAAAAACAAAGCAAATGAGCTATTCAGAACTATTCGATCTCGATTTTCAATGAGAACTTAGCACCCCATTTTTCAAACTCAAATTTGGAACCGTTAATCGACGGAACTTTTTTTATTTTTGATAAAGAACTCTTAAACTCTTTAAAAAGAAGCCAGAACTCTAATCAGAACTATAAAAATTGCATGTCGGGGTGCTAACTTCACACACCCGAATTGGAGCGGTTTTGCCACAGGTTCAGGATAGTACAGAAAAAGTTATTTTCGCTTATTTCAGTCGAGTTTTAAGTAAAGCGGAAAGAAATTATTGCATCACTCGTCAGGAATTATTAGCTATTGTGGCATCATTAAAGACTTTCCATTATTATTTGTATGGTAGAAAATTCTTAATTCGTACGGATCATATCTCTCTTAGATGGCTGATATCTTTCAAAGATTTAGAAGGACAACTGGCTCGATGGTTGGAGAGATTACAACAGTATGAGTTTGAGATAGTTCATCGAAAAGGACAACTGCATCAGAATGCTGATGGGTTGTCGAGACGCCCTTGTGCTGAGCTAGGATGTGTTTATTGCTCTAAAGTAGAATTGAAAGAAAATTCTGTTGCAAAAATAATTTTAGAAGAAGATAGTTTGAAAGAATGGAGATAGACAATTGGGAGATCCCATTATTTCAATGTTTGTTCGAGGAAAGAAATTAGGAAAACGTCTCTGTTGGCAAGTTGTTAAACAAGATGTTGCAGCGAAAATCTATTGGTCTTATTGGGATGAGCTAGTCTTAAAGGATGGAGTTTTATTTAAAAAATGGGAATCTCCGAATTTGAAATCTAAAGTATTTCAGATAATTGTTCCTAGAAATTTTATCAGTCAAATATTAGAGGTGGCCCATGATTCTGCGTCTGGTGACCATTTTGGTGTGAATAAAACGTTGGAAAAGATTCGGAAACGTTTTTATTGGGCTACATGTAAACACGACGTGGAAGATTGGTGTTGATCCTGTAAAGTTTGTGTAGCGAGGAAAGGTCCGTCAGGAAAGGGAAAATCTCCATTACAAATTTATGATGTAGGATCTCTTCGAAAGAGTCCAAATAGACATACTTGGTCCTCTTCCTACTACCACAGATGATAATCGATATTTATTAGTTGTTATCGATTGTTTCACCAAATGGGTTGAGGCTTTCCCATTAAAAAATATCAAAGCTAATACAGTAGCAGATGTTTTTGTGAAGCTGGTAATTTCTCGTCATGGAGTTCCGTTAGAAGTTCACACAGATCAAGGAAAAAATTTTGAATCGAAAATTTTTCAGGCAATGACGCGTCTGCTAGAAATTAAGAAAACTAGGACAATTGCTTTACATCCACAATCAGATGGGCAGGTTGAGCGTCATCATCAAACAATTTTGAATTATTTAGCTAAATTTATTTCAGAAGATCAGAAGGATTGGGATAGTTGGATTCCCATGTATTTGATGGCATATCGGTCTTCAAAACACGAGGCCATGGGTGCCTCTCCTGCCGAATTATATTTTGCACATGATTTGAGGTTACTGTTAGATCTGTTGCGAGGAAGTCCTCCGTAGAGGGAGGAAGAAAACTCTATTAGGAATTATATTCAAAGATTAAGGAAGAAATTAAGTGATGTTCATAATAATGCTAGGCAACGTTTGAATCTTCAATCTCTTCGTTCTAAAGAACGTTATGATCAGAGAGCTAGGCAAATTAATTTCAATGTTGGTCAGGATGTTTGGTTTTATAATCCTCGTAGAGTAGAAGGCAAATCTCCTAAATTACAAAGTAATTGGGAAGGACCCTATAGAATAATTAAAAAGCTTAGTGATGTTGTTTTTGGAATACGAAAATCGAATAGGCATAAATGCAAAATAGTTCACTCTGATAGGTTAGCCCTTTTTCATGAAAAACAAAGATTGAATTAAAATTTACGGAGCCCGATATTTATTAATGATTACATCTTTTATCTTGTCCGAGTTTCTGTTTTGTTATTTTTTTTTAAAAGAATTCTATCTAATGATGACAACAAAGGAAAAGAGAGAGAGAGAGAGAGAGAGAGAGAGAGAGAGAGAGAAACGGGAAAGACGGAAAAGAGGAATTTGAAGGACAAAGACTGCCTCACCCCGCGGTTTTTTTGATCCGTGGTTTTCCCGGGGGTCTTTAGGCGAATGCCGAGGCAGAGGCTTGAGAAGTTCTCTTTGAACGAAAGGTCTACGGAAAGTTACCCCTCTCTTGCCTGAAGATCGCACTTTGAGACAATGGAGGAAATTTCTGGAATCGTTTGAGTCGTCTGAACCTAAGATATGCAGTTCGGTAACCTGGAACAACAGTTCAGGGAGAACAAGAAGGCTAGCCCGGGAGGTAGAGGCCAAAATTGGGCAGTAATTTTATTAAACTTGGAAGGCCATTTTTTCTCTTATTTTGGTGCTGAAAATGACGAAATGCAGAGTCTGGCTGCGGTCTTCCGGGACGGCGGGCGTCGGGACGCCGTTGACCTTGTCATAAAGATAAACACATCAGAATGATTGTATTAAAGCTAAGACTTTTTATGTACAATGTTTAGTTAATAAAAAACAATATTGACAGAGTCTGGTAGCTGTCAGCCGGGACGGCATGAGTCTGGCGACCCTCTAAACATGTAATGAAAAGTGATCCTTGGGAATTATTTTATTAAACCTGAAATTTGACGTGGTGGTCAATTACAGTTTGAAAATTAAAAAAAAAGTTGTCTGGCAGCCGCCTTGCGGGACAAAGGCTTTGCCAGACTTAAAAAACCACGCATCACCCGAGCGCGCTCATATGAACTAGCTTATATGTATATGTTTATGAACTAGCTTTGTTTCTTATAAAGTTTGATTTTATTACTATTTTATTCAAATAAAAATTCAGTAAAATCATCACACACACATACAAAGAAATAAGAAACGACCGTTTTCTGTTAGCAAAAGGAACGAAAGGAAACGAAAACAAAACAAAAGAAACAAAACGAAACAAAAGGAAACGAACAGTTCGACAGTAGCAGTCTGTTTGAAAAGACGCGATTTTTACATTATAAGCAATGGCATCAGTCGATAAGTTCTGTGTCATTTGCAAATCTACAAAAAAAAATTAAATCCTTTTACGGAAATCACTGCAAAAATATCAGGAAATTTTGAAAATTCGTAAAGCGAACGGACTAAAATTTGCAAGTGTTATTTTGCCAACGGTCGTAAATGATTTTGAATGTACCCATTTGCAATGTTATAAACAGTTCACGGCTTTAATGAAAAAATACAAAGAAAGTGCAAATGTCGAGGAGCCTTCGTCAGAACCTATACCAACCACATCAGGATCGGCTGTATCTCCAGGTGAGGATGCAGCGGGTACTTCAATGTCAGAGACACAGTTAACATCGCAGTTGTCTACATCTATTGAAGATCCATTGTCAAACGACAAGTAAGTTTAAAAAAATATAATTAAACCTTATTATGAAAAATTTAGAGAACATACACACACATTAACATTAACTAAGAGATTTTATATTGAAAATATTTTTTTAGTCCACATGTTGACCAGCAAAATGTGGAAGAAGTATCTGATAAGTCAATGGAGATCAATGAAAAAGTGTGTATATTTTGTACACAAGAGCGAAAGAAATATAAATCCCGTTGGCAAAATCTACATTTATTAGTAAAAGATACAGCCATCGAACATTTGAAATCAAATGCGACTTTTTTAAATGATTTACCTATGCTCCAAAAGATTGCTGAATTACAGTCTGGAAATAAATTAATATTTTTTCACAATATTTGCAACGTTCTTTATCAAAATAAGTGCAAAGAAGCTAAACAGACAACAAGAACTGATTGGCATTCTACAAGAGACAAACATCGAATAGCTTTTCAAGAAATATGTGCTTTTATAAGCGATAATATTGTCAATAAAAAACAATGCTATCTACTAAATTCTATATGTACTTTATACAGCGAATGTCTTAAAAAAGAGCATGAAGAAGTTTCGAATATATTTTCAACGAAACACCTACAGCAAAAAATATCAGATTATTTTGGAAAAAAAATAAGAATTGTTACGATTAATAATAAAAAGATTGTAAAGGCTTACGAGGGACACATGTTACAGCAAAATGATTTGCAACATTTAGAAGAATTTGATATTTTAGGAAAAGCTGCACTTATTTTAAGAAATAAAATTAAAAAATGGAAGTAAATAAAATTCCAGATCAAGTGACGGCTAAAGATATTATACAGGGAGAATGTTCTATTCCTCCAGAGCTGGACGATTTTTATGGTATATTACTTACTGGCCCTAATTATCGATGTAAGCGGAGTTCTAATTGCTAGAGACTCGTCAAATCTTTTTCTGAAGATGCAATTTACGCCGTCTCAAACGGTAAAATAAAGACATCAAAGCATCTTACTCTTGGAATGTCGCTAGAAAGCCTCACAAACAGTAAAAAAATCGTTAATATTATAAACAAATACGGACACTGCTCAAGCTACACGACTATAGAAGAGTTAGAGACTGAAGCGACGTACACATCCACCAGCGAATCACAAGTTTGTCCAGAAGATATTTAAAAAAGAAGAGGCTTAGGCACAGGGCTGGCATATAACAACTTTGATAGATTTGTCGACACTAATTCTGGAAAAGATACTCTACATCTACATGACACAGTGGGGATAATTTTTCAAAATATTGATCCAGATGAAAGTAGTGGCGAAGAGTTATCTAATACTTTTCAAGCCGACAATGAGAATGATGTCAACGTGTCAGCATGCTTAGCGACGCAAACGTCAAGAAAAAGAAGACGAACTTTTTCCGCTATAAGTCCAGAGTTACCATCTTATTCTAAGAAATTAAAACTTTGCGAGACATTATTACCTGTTAATGCTGATACACGATTTTCAGTTCCAGATAATCTCAAATCAGTCTAACGCTTATATTTAGCATGGATGGTTTCACATTTTTTAAAAATCACTGACATGCCCATGTGGGTTGGATTTAATAGTTTAATTTACAAAGATGAATGTCCGACACAAAAAGTGTCATATTTGACAACGATTAATTTATCTCCGACGAATATATCTGTTGTTCTTCACACAATGCTCGAAGGTCAAAGAGTTGCAGAAGAATGCGGCGAGGAATATATGCAAATCACGTACGATTTGGCCATTGCTAAGATAGCACTTCAGCTACAATCTACAGAAAATCCTCATTTCAATAACCTATTTATACATATTGGTTCGTTCCACATCATGATGGCCTACTTTAAGGCAGTAGGCAAATACATAGATAACTGCGGACTAACAAATATTATGGTGGACTGTGAGATGATAGCTAATGGCTCAGTCAATGGATATTTAACTGGTAAGCACTTTAATAGATGCAAAAGATTGCATCCAATTGTATCTTTAGCTCTGCAAATCTTACATTTTGAAAGTTTTCTAAATAAAAAAAATGTTGAAATAAGAGATAATGTTAAAAAATATCTCGAAGATTTAAAAAAAAAACAAGTCTGTAACTCCAGCCGTATTAGATAATGAAGTTATAATTTTATTTGAAGAGTATGAAAAGTATAAACAACAAACTATGAACGGTGAACATGATAAAACGGCACAGTACTATATAGTTTATATTAACTTAATCGACTACTATTTTATGTTAAACACAAGCATCAGAACTGGAGACTTCGAGCTTTTTAAGTACATCTTGCCAAAGATAGCAAATCTTTTCTTTTCATTCAATCAGCCTAATTATGCTCGTTATTTAATAAAATACCACGATAATTTGTTAAAAATCGACGAAACTCATCCAGGCCTCCGAGATCAGCTTAAGAATGGCTCTTTTGGTGTAAAAAGAACGAATAAAAATTGTTCAAGGCAACCCGTCGAACGTTAGAGCAGACCATCAATGCTGACGCTGCAAACAAATTGACAGGTATCATACAAAATACGAACTCTATTGCTACTCGTCAACGATGGTGCAAAAACCACAGCCTTCGGTCTAAAATAATAAGCCACATTTACGAAGAAACAGGATTTAAAAAAAAATCAAGACATTACAGAAGATCTCAAGAAAAATAAAATCAGATAAAGTTCTTTACAAGTTGATAAATTCATCAACAGAATTAATACAAATATTAATCCTTTTCAAACAGATTTAGATCCAAATTTATTATATAACATTTCAACTGGCGAAGCAGCAAATGTAAACATTACAGAGTTTTTACTAAAAGTTGAAAGTAATGGAAACGATTTGCGTGAAAAATTTATTGATGAATGCTCGAAAGATGAAAATCGGTTTAAAAAAGTTATAAAACAAAATAAAATGTTCACAACTTTGAATTTCAACGGGCTAGAAGAGCCAAACGCGGATGATAGTGCGTTAATTTAGATGAAAATTAATTTTTCATCGAAATTAATTTGCTGTGCACAGGGCACAAATTTTCTTGGTTCGATACCAAGGAAATAAATTAAATCTCATATTCGAGATATTAATTTAAGTAAAACCCCTCTGACCCCCCTAAAGAGTTGTAGGCGAGAAAAATATCGGGGAGAAGTCGCTGAATCGGGAATCGAACCCGAGTCTTTCGCTTGCCGGGCGACTGCTCTTACCACTGAGCTATTCAGACCCCTTCACCACGATACTTCTCGTTCGCCTATAACTTGTAAATAAATATGTTTGTTGATAACGTCATCTTTCTTTTCAGGGTTTTACTTAAATTAATATCTCGAATATGAGATTTAATTTATTTCCTTGGTATCGAACCAAGAAAATTTGTGCCCTGTGCACAGCAAATTAATTTCGATGAAAAATTAATTTTCATCTAAATTAACGCACTATCATCCGCGTTTGGCTCTTCTAGCCCGTTGAAATTCAAAGTTGTTTTTCAAATTGAGAGCCTAAAATATTCCTTAGTTATTTCACGTCGGCTGAAAGATGACGTTATCAACAAACATATTTATTTACAAGTTATAGGCGAACGAGAAGTATCGTGGTGAAGGGGTCTGAATAGCTCAGTGGTAAGAGCAGTCGCCCGGCAAGCGAAAGACTCGGGTTCGATTCCCGATTCAGCGACTTCTCCCCGATATTTTTCTCGCCTACAACTCTTTAGGGGGGTCAGAGGGGTTTTACTTAAATTAATATCTCGAATATGAGATTTAATTTATTTCCTTGGTATCGAACCAAGAAAATTTGTGCCCTGTGCACAGCAAATTAATTTCGATGAAAAATTAATTTTCATCTAAATTAACGCACTATCATCCGCGTTTGGCTCTTCTAGCCCGTTGAAATTCAAAGTTGTTTTTCAAATTGAGAGCCTAAAATATTCCTTAGTTAAAATGTTCACGTTCGCAGATACAATAAAAAAGAAAAAAATTACGGTGGCTGGAAAAGTGCAAGAAGTGAGAATGCAACGAGACCTGTTTGGACATCTTCTTGGTCTTTCACTGGAACAAAAAATAGATCTTGAAAAAGTTTTGTCGTATCCACTGACGCCTGTACCTCTTTCGCTGTGTCACATTGACGGAACGATTTGCAAAACTGACAAATCAGCTCTATTAAAATGCTTAGAAGGAGAGATTACGTCTGACGAACCAAGAAACGTAAATATTGCAATTTTTGATGGATTTTTCATGTTACATATCATGAAGAAAGTGCTGCTCTCGTTTTGTAATATCTCAAAAAAAGTTCTGCAAATGGTTACATCTTATAATGCGCAAGAAATTGTTATAGTATTTGACCGTTATTTTTCTCCTTCAATAAAGGATAACGAACGGCTCCTAAGAGGTGGCCTTGAAAATCGTAAATATGTTATCTCTGGAGGTAATCAAGAGCGACCAGCTGATTTTTCAAGAGAGCTCAGAAATGTTCACTTCAAAGATGCTCTTATTAAATTTTTAATAGATGATTGGAGTAAAGAAGAACTAGCAGTATTTATTGGTCCAAAGATAATTTATCTCAATTATGATATCTGTTATGAATATAAAGTTGAAAATAATAAAATCAAAAGAAACATTGTTGATGATTTTTCATGCCCGGAGCACGAGGAGGCAGACACAAAAATAGTTTATCATGTCTGTAACATTAACTATAATTCTAATAATGTTAGAATCTTGAATGTCGCCAGTAGATAAAATAAAAGACGTAGGTTGAATCGACCAAATTGGCAATTTATTAATTAAATGGATCACGATGTTTCGACCATAGGTTTTGGTCCTTATCGAGTGAACTAGAAAATTTTTTACAATATTATAGAAAGTATATAGCGTGATGAAAATCGATAACAAAAATAAGCGAAAATATATACATACAGTATTTTAGTCAGCTAATAAATTGCGAGAAATGAGGAAATCACTGTGTCGAGATTGCATTATGTCAACCTCTCCGTCAAACACACTGAGAACGACTAAACGACCTTTATTAGTCTGTCATAAATATTGTTTAAATTCTCAGTGTCCTTTTGTAAGTTGATAGTGTTGTCAAATTTTTTAATAAAAAATATTTCAGCGACTTCTCTCTTTCTCACATGTTTTTCATTATGTAAAATAACCGGCGCAGACCAATAAAAGTCATGATTAAACTCCGATTTATGCTTACTAATGACAGAAAAATTACTTGCGTGCACTTTTATGTTGTTAAAATGTTCTTTGACACGTGTACCTAAATGTCTTTTCGTTTGGCCAATGTAAGAAGCGTTACAGTTTTTACAGTCTAATTTGTAAACGACTTCAGTCCTGTTATCAATAGGCAATCTGTCTTTGCCACGCTTAATCAATGTATTAAGTTTTTTAGGTACATTGTAGACAACATTAAGACCCATATTTTTAAGAACCCGGCTAATCTCATCGCTCAAGCCTTCAACGACAGGTAGAGAAATGTAGAATGGTGTGTCTAAATTATCATCATCTGTGTTTATATTTCCATTATCACGATGTTTTAAAAAATTAAGTCTTTTGTAAACGTAACGATTAATAATTTGTGTTGGGAAACAATTATTGGATAGAATCTGTTTCACAGTATCAATATTCTTGCAATGAAACCGAACGTCAGATAATAAAATAGCACGATCAACAAGATTATAAATGTTCATTTTATATTTAAACGGATGATTAGAATAAAAATTAATGTATCTATTAGAACACATAGGTTTTCTATACCAATTAGTCAAAAGCCTCCCATCAGAACGAATGACAGTCGTGTCCAAAAAACTAATACAGGAATCAGATTCAATTTCATGCGTAAATGTTAAACGTTGATGATAATTATTGAAGGTCAATTTTATCTCGTCGACCTTAATGCGTGGAACAATGGTAAATATGTCATCAACATATCTATAATACGTAGGAACATCGAAACTCAACAAACTTAAGCAATGCGTCTCTAAATCGTCCATCACGAAATCTGATAGAATAGGTGACAGGGGAGATCCCATAGGACTGCCGAAGATCTGTTCATAAAACTGTCCATTAAAAGAAAAACTAGTAGAATCTAAAACCGTTCCTATCGCGTATAAAAGCTGAGATAAGTTAAATTTCTATAATATTCTATAATATTCTATTCTATAATAAATTTCTATAATATTGTAAAAAATTTTCTAGTTCACTCGATAAGGACCAAAACCTATGGTCAAAACGTCGTGATCCATTTAATTAATAAATTGCCAGTTTGGTCAATTCAACCTACGTCTTTTATAATTCTAATGTTTTGATAAGATGCTCCGATACAGATATTCTTGTAATTATGCTGGGAAATATGAATAATCTGAAATGTGATATCAATATTTGGATGGAGATGGGCGTGTCGAACGCACAAAGATTTATTAATGTTACAGAGTTGTACAATAAAATTAGGGCAAACTTTGTGCAGCGCTCTGCCAGGATTTCACTCCTTAACCGGCTGCGACTATAATCCTGCCTTTTTCCGAAAAGGGAAAAAACGACCTTATACTCTGTTATGCAAGTCCACCGAATATCAGAAAGCTTTTGCAGATTTAGAAGATCCTGTTAATTGCGATAAAGCAAGTGTTTTTCAAGTTTTAGAAGAGTTTATATGCAGACTGTATGGACTAAAAAAAATTAACAGTGTCAATGAAGCGAGGTATAGTATGTTTACGAAAACATATGCCTTCAAAGATGGGAACGAAAGTTTTGAAATAAACACAAAAAACTTCGATGCGTCCACCTTACCCTCATGCAAAACAGAATTGCATCAACAACTATCAAGAGCTTCATACATAAGTAATATTTGGAAAAACGCTCACTTGAAGGAATTAACGAAATTACTTGCGACTGACAACGGTTGGGTGGAAGTGGATAATAAGTACGAATTTTCTTGGTTTTATGGAGAACAGTTACCCACATTCGTAAATAATGTCATACTGGAAAACAATGAACAGACTGAAGAATAACAAATGCAGACATCAAACGAAGGAGAGAATGAAGGTACCCATAAAATAACATTCTCATAACTTTCTTGTTATTTATAATATTCTTTAATAAAAAAAATTTGAACCTGGCACAGCTTTTAAACAGATTTTTGATTAAGAAATAATATATAAAAGTAAAATAATTTTCAAACATTTATTTTAAACATTAATTAATCTGCGAAGAAATGTACTTTTAATGAACTTAAAAAAAATAAACATTTAAAACAATTACGTAATTCCTAACAATATTAAGTAATTATACAATTTTTCAATATTTCCATTTTAAATAATTTTTAAATATTAATCATTTCTTAAATTTAAAATTATTTACAGGAGATGATTCGATCCGTTATGAGAAGAATGAAACAGACAGTGATATTACTGAAGAATCGGATGATGAATCTGAAAATATAAACCTCTACACGAATGAAAGTTCAGATATATTTTCATATAAAGATAATGATGAGATTCCTAGAAATACAGATGATGAATCTAATTAAATTTATATAAGTGATTTATTAACAATTCGACCTGACTGGCCAATACAAATGATTTTACACAACGTTTCGGCCCTTGGGTACGGGCCCTTATCAAGTGTTGCTATAAATATAAACGAAAAAATTGTACATTAACAATGAAAAACGAACAGCGATTTGAGATGTAATGTACAGGGTATTTTTAAGAACGTTACCTTTCAAGTTGTCAAAGTGAAAGCCGTGATATTACTGATGTCGAAAAAGAAGACAGTATGTTATATTACTGTCTCGCGTCTAAATAACATAAACATTCCGAAGACAAAGGAACATACTTGACAAATAAACAAGCAAATCATACTCTGTGTATTAACGTGTCATATATCGGATTTAAATTATCTGTGTCTTTTTGTAAATTAATATTGTTGTTAAATTTTTTTATGAAAAACATCTCAGCAATCTCTCTTTTCTTTCTATGTTTTTCACAGTGCAAAATTTTTGATTCCTTCCAATTAAAATCGTGTTCGTTTCTCATTGTTAATGTACAATTTTTTCGTTTATTTTTATAGCAACACTTGATAAGGGCCCGTACCCAAGGGCCGAAACGTTGTGTAAAATCATTTGTATTGGCCAGTCAGGTCGAATTGTTAATAAATCACTTATATATTTTTACTCATCACTGGCGACTTCAATTCAATTTAATTATTTGATTTCTAATTAAATTTAATTATAACTGTAATATACAATGAACGTGCGATTTCAAATATTATTTGTAACAATAAAGTAAAAAATAATGTTTCCATGATAAATATAGACAATTTGCTTATATATTTGATTCTCTATTAATTTTAAACATTGTTAAAATTTTAATGAATATTTAATTGTATTATTAATTTATTGCAGATTGTTTATATTGAGCGTTATTTTTTAAAAAACGTTATTAATGCATATGTTGAAAAACGTGAGCGCGCTCGACGATTTTTTGACTTATCTCAGTCTGGCAAGACTTTTGTCTCCTGGGATCGCTGCCAGACAAATTCTCTTATGTTTCTTAATATATAAACTACCATTTTACCAAGTACGACATTTAATAAAATTGTTCTTAGAGCTGGCAACACATATGAGCGCGCTCGGGTGATGCGTGGTTTTTTGAGTCTGGCAAAGCCTTTGTCCCGCAAGGCGGCTGCCAGACAACTTTTTTTTTCATTTTCAGACTGTAATTGACCACCACGTCAAATTTCAGATTTAATAAAATAATTCCCGAGGGTCACTTCACTACATGTTTAGAGGGTCGCCAGACCCATGCCGTCCCGCTGACAGCTGCCAGACTCTGTCAATATTGTTTTTTATTAACTAAACATTGTACATAAAAAGTCTTAGCTTTAATAAAATCATTCCGATGTGTTCATTTTTATGTCAAGGTCGACGGCATTCCGACGTTCGCCGTCCCGGAAGACCGCAGCCAGACTCTGCATTTTGTCATTTTCAGCACCAAAATAAGAGAAGAAATGGCTTTCTAAGTTTAATAAAATCATGCCCAATTTTGGCCTCTACCTCCCGGGCTATGAAGAATTATAACTCAACGTGAGATTTCTGGAAGAATTTTAGCCCTTCTATCAGTAAATTGTCGAGACGACAATTTTACGAAGAGGGGAGCAAATGTTACGTCCCTGGATTTGTACGCGATCGGGTCTGCATTGAATTGAGGAAAAACATCTCGTTGTCAAGTTGTTTGAAAAACAACGGCGGACATCTTGTTAGAGTGGTCGCCATCTTGAGTCCGAGTTCCGCTGTCGTGGTGTGCGGACGTCTGGCCACGAATTACGAATATTATCAATATTATTATAACGCTTGTTCTCAGTTATATTATTAAAGTCGTTCTGTGTTTCCTTTTCAAATACGCTTTGTTTATTTTCCCGGCGTGAGCGTGCGTGAGTTGCGTTGCGCGTTTGCGATATGTCATGAAGTCGGCTCGCGGACGTAACAATAGCAAGAAAGACAAATCAAGACAAGGACTTGAAGAAAATTTTAAAATGGATAAAACATGCATGGCCAGCTAAAAGCAATCAGCAATACAAATATTACTGGATTAAGCGCAACGAGCTATCAATTTACAAAGGCTGTATCATATAGGGATCTAAAATAGTTATTCCAAGAAAACTACGAGAAATAGTACTAAATTACTTACACGGGAATCATCCAGGGATCTGTAACACAAAAGCTATAGCCAGGTCGTATGTTTGGTGGCCAAAAATAGATAACGACATCGAAAAAATGGTCAAAATTGCGACAAATGCATAAGTGTACAATTCGCTCCTCCGAGGACCCCTCCAGAAACTTGGATTCCACCAAAAGAAGCATGGACACGCCTTCATATCGACTTTGCAAGACCACACCAGAACCAGAACTTTCTAGTCGTTGTTGACGCAACCACTAAATGACTAGCAGTAAGATGAGTTACTTCAACGAAATCATCAGCTGTAATTAAAGAATGAAGAAAATTGTTTTCGACCTTCGAGGTACCTAAAACTATAGTTTCTGATAACGGAACAGGATTTGTTTCAGCTAAAATCCAGGAATTTTATAAAAAAATAGTATAAAATCGCTGCAAATCGCACCATTCAATCCTCAAGCAAATGGCCAAGCCGAGAGAATGGTTCAAATTACAAAACGATCCCTGAAACAATTAGACGAAGGAGATTGGAAAGTAAAACTCGCTAGGTTGCTCCTAAAGCAACACACAACTCCATCAACCACTACGGGAAAGACTCCAGTAGCATTGATGTTTTACCGTAAAATAAGAACTACATTGGACAACATGCTACCCAAGAAAGATGATAACTTGGAAGAAAATCTAGAAAAATATCAGAACATCAGAAAAATCAATCCAGGATCACACATAAGATTGAGAAGATACCGCATTGACGGACCCGAAATGGATAATTGCGACAGTTATAGAACGCATTGGTAAACGTACATACAATGTCAAAGAAAATGATACAGAAATTATACACAAACGAAATATAAACCAAATAGTAGAACTGCCCGAAGAAAATAATAAGACAATAACAATACCTTTTTTCGATAATGATTCAACACGACCAATGGGGGAAGAGAAAGAGAAAGATATACTTCAGCCAGAAGACCAAGGACAGAAAGAACAGCCTGAAGAACAAGTTAAAGGCCAGAAACGCAGGGCACGGCCCAGAAGAGCATGCGTTGAAGGCAGCAAAAACCGATACCGGGACAGCCTGGAAGACGCCAGTCTTGTCGAAGGCATTCCTTAATGAACTACCTAACAAAACCTTTATATGATTCAGATACAGTCGTCTTTTTGACCTTTTCAGAAAATCAATTACGCTGTACAAAGTTCAGCTAAGGGGAAAGAGATGATGTATCCTGAACCGCGGAACACCTAACCGGGTTGCCTAATGCAGAAAATAGTCCGCTAATTTCAATTGATTGCACGGAGAGAGCTTCCTTAACGACCGATCAACAAGTCTTCCGGTGGTATGCTCATTCTTTGCTTCCCGATCTGTTACTTGATATATTTCTTTGTATGTTCACGAGAACATATCTTATATTAATTACTGTGTTTTGTAACAAAGATCTTAAACTTAAATATATATTAAACCTCTCTTATTTTATGAAGTGCCAAGAAATAATTTTTTTGAGTTTTTGCATATAAATACTAAATATAAATATGACTAAATGGTGCGGTGAAAAATTGTCCCAAAAAAATGAAAAATGGAAAGATGAAAGTATATAACATTGCACAAGTAAGAATTTTGTCAATATATTATCCGGTTTTGTTTAATTTTTATTAATTATATTATCATTTGCTCTCTATACTAATAAATTATTTTTTTTGTTATTTATATTCTGTTATTCTATTCTATTAATTCTTTATTCTATTGTAATTGTAAGTTAAATTTTTCTTTTCTCTAGTTTCTGTAAATAGCAAAGATATAATTGTGTTATCCATAGGTTTCCACGCAATCCAGTTACTTCAAAAAAGTGGGAAGACTGGGTTAATACTACAAATGAATTATGTTGTCCTTCAAAAAAAGTGAAGAAGTTTACTGTTTATACTGGTGTCTTATTATGTAATTCTCATTTTGATTTATCATGTTTTAAATTTGGACAATTGCAACAAAATTCTGTTCCATCTATTTTTGAAACACCTGTAGTAGTGGATAAAATAAACATGTAATTCTTAAGTTTTTTTTACCATTTCGTATGTTCTTATTTATATGACTTATCACTTATTTTACAGGAATGTTCCCAACAAGCAAAATGATGCAAAGTTTGCAGCAAACTCGAGCACGCCTTTGCAGCAAAATTGCGACAAGGTGTGTCCACATTAAGCTTAGCTTTTGTTGGCAAGGCTTGTCGCAATAGCGTGACGCAAAATTCACACAAATAACAGAGCAAGCTTTGCCGTGCACGGCGTGATGACAAATTTGTGGCAAGAACAGGGCAAGGTTTGCTCTGGCACGACGAGACGCAAAATTCACGCAAATAACAGAGCAAGCTTTGCCGTGCACGGCGTGATGGCAAATTTGTGGCAAGAACAGGGCAAGGTTTGCTCTGGCACGACGAGACGCAAAATTCACGCAAATAACAGAGCAAATCTTGCCGTGCATGGCGTGATAACTTTGTAGCATTAACAGAGCAACGCTTGTCGTAACAGTGCGGATCGTAATTAATTAATTAATGAGCTCATTAAAAGGGTTTTAATTAATAATAATAATTAAATTTTATATAAATAAATAAAAATAATTAAATTTTCTATATACTTTTATTAATATAAATAATAAAATAATACACAAATAAAATTATTCTTGACAATTAAGTGCTCTCTAAATGGAGAGGAAAAATGCTTCTTCTTTGAAAAAAAAACGATTTCTTTGAATCGTTTGTTTTATTGAATATTTTATATTTATATCCATGTTTATCTTTATTTTTTTATTTAATCGGGTAATCTTTATTTTTTTATTTAATCGGATAATTTATAACCATAGACATTAGTATATTTAGACCTTTGCCTTTATTTAAGGAGTGGGGGTATGTTGTGCCCGTGGGGGTGACACAATCTTCTTGGGACGTCTTCAGGGTTAGGGAGTTGGGACTCCGTGGATCTCGCCCGACTCACGTTCCTTTCTCTTTTTATTTTATTCACTTGTATAACTTTCTATTCACTTTTATATCATTTTATTTTAATTAAACTCATAACATATCATACAGTGGTTATTAAGTTATTTAGCGTACTCCTGTTTCCCTCTTAGTAACGCGGTCGCGATTATCTTTTCGAACTGTCTCTAGTTTATGTCGCAACTTCTACTCATTTTCTGGCTCGCGCGTGTTAGCAGCGAGCCTCTTTATTATCGCGGTTTTTTCTATAAGAGGGGGTGCCTGGTAACAGGTTTTTTAAACGTAAGGGTTTTTCGTCGTCCGGATGCAGGCGAGGAAGTTCAAAGTCGAACTTCTTCGCTTGCATTTCTCGCAAGGTCGATTTCCGCGCGTGGCTCGCTGCGTTAGCGTTTTCGCGCATTCCTTCGCGTCTGGTACGCTTATCATAACTTTATCTATATAGCTTCTCGGGCTATAACAGGTAAATATGTATGTAGAAAAGGACACACTCTGTTTCTTGTTTCTTGCGTTCTCTCTCGCTCGCGCAGTATTCAACACAGAGAACGCAAGGAGCACGAAACAGAGTGTGTCCTTTTCTACGTGCACCTTGGCTCTCACTTGTCAACAGTCGATCTAGATATATATTATGTTTATATATTGTATATTATGTTTATAACATTCATTATCAATGCCAACAAATTAATTATGAGATTAATTAACAGTAATTGATAACTATCTCATTATCATTTATACTCATATTATAAAGCGACCTTTCTTTCGCTATTAGGATGATATTATATTTATCGTACGACTAGTTTGTCGAATTGCGAACGTAGCGATTGGCTAGCAAATAGAGAATTTCTAGAGTCTCTATCGAGATTCTAAGAATTCTTTATGTGATACCTAATTGTTACGTCCGAGAAACACTTTGTTGTATAAATGTAATATCGGCCTTAGACAATTGTGCTTTACTTCACGCGTATCTAGACGGCAGGAAAATTTACACCATTTATTGCAGAATTATAATGAGCTTAATATAATCAACATAATTAATTTAAAATCTTGATCCTTAGAATTATTCGTTATATGTTTAGATTTTTAATCTCTTTTTAAATATAATAATTATAGACAAATATAAATATATTATCTATATAAATATAGTTAGTCTATAAATATTTATATTTGTCTAATAACTTATAGACATTTATATTTGTCTATAATTATTATATTTGAAAAGAAATTAGAAATTTAAACAACGGATAATTCTAAGGATCAAAATTTTATAAATTAACTTGATTATATTAAGATCATTATAATTCTGCAATAGGTGGCATCAATTTTCCCGCCGCCTAGATACGCGTGAAGTAACGCATAATTGTCTAATAGCGAAAGAAAGGTCATTTCGGTCAGTTCATCTCGTGCGACACCGATTGATTGAGTTTTTCAGGATTGATCGATAATATATCTACTAATTGAATAGCGGAAACGTTTTATTTGGGTTTCATCTATTTGGTCATTCAAGGTGTCTTTGAACGTTGAGCCAAGTTGAACGGCATCAATTTCGTCTTGGGAGTTCTCAGCTAATAGCAACACCTGAAATATATAATAGGAATACATCTAATAGTAACGTATGTCCTAGTCTTCAGGGCCGCTCTTCTCCCGCTTCCACTTTCTTCTGGATCTTAATTCTTGAGCATACACGAACAATTTTCGTATGCGGAAACAATATTCATTCAAATATGAATCATTGTTCGTACGAAAGTTGTTCGTACATGCTCAAGAATTGGGATTTTGATCATCTTTCTTCATCATATACCTTTCCTGTAAGTCTACAACAGTCGCCCAGCTTTCAATATTGTGGAATGAAAAAAATTAATTATAAAGAATTAACAATATGTTATAACATACATGTGGTCAGAATTTAGTGAGTAACTCTTCACATGTTTCTAATTTTTTAACTCTTTTTAATGATGCTCAACCTTAATTTCACCACTCTTTTATTTTTCTAATCTAATTCCATCACTTTCTCTCTCTCTCATACGCAACTATTTATGTTAAATAAATAGTTGCATATGAGAGAGAGAGAGAGAGAGAGAGAGGGAGAGAGAGAGAGGGAGAGAGAGAGAGAGGGAGAGGGAGAGAGGGAGAGGGAGAGAGGGAGAGGGAGAGAGGGGGAGGGAGAGAGGGAGAGGGGGAGAGGGGGAGGGGAAAGGGAAATAGAGAGAGAAAGAGGGGAGGGGGAGAGGGAGGGAGGGAGGGGGAGAGAGGGAGAGGGAGAGAGAGGGAGAGGGAGAGAGGGAGAGAGAGGGAAAGAGAGGAAGAGAGAGGGAGAGAGAGGGAAAGAGAGGAAGAGAGAGGGAGGAGAGAGAGAGAGAGAGAGAGAGAGAGAGAGAGAGAGAGAGAGTTGGAATTAGATTAGGAATATAAAAAGGTAATAGAATTAAGGAGGAACATTATTAAGAAAAGAGAATTAGCATTTAGAAAGAGATGGAGAGAGTTGGTTATAGAGCCAAATTTTGGTTATGTATAAGAATATATATTTACAATATAAGTAATAAGCTCTGTTATAAAATAAATTGAAAGTAACGGGCTAAATAAGAGCCAAGGCGCTGTTATGGGTGCGCAAATAATTCTTTCTTCTTTTGGTTATTGTAAAAACCTTTTATTACGTACGTTTCGGTCCTCCTATCGGACCATCATCAGCGGTGTCAGTAATTAACTGTCATTAAACAGAGAAATAATAAGAAATAATATTACAAAAATTATATACAAAAAGTCGTTGACGATTAAAATTTAGTTACGCGTGGATAATTAGTTCTTTAGTCGGCGTTAGGGTTGTGGATTATAATTTATCCATAGAAATTGATTTACGTACGAGATATGTTCGTGAGTTAATTTCTTCGTGGTCATCACGGACCTCACCAACTAATAAACGAAATAATTCCTCTCCCGGTTCCAGTCGTGAAGGAAAAATTGTCGTGATTCTTAAGGGTTGTCGACATTTTGACTGTAACTTAATATGAGAATTAATTTCTCGTTTGCGAATAAAGTTGATTGATGATAAAACGATATGTTGGTGGAGAGGTGTCTTACTTCGTCGAGTGGTGACAGGACCGTGAGCCGTGAGAGACGATACACAACTGTCGGTTAACATTTCGAGATTTAGTCGTCGCGTGACATTGTGCGTGCGTGTATAAACAATATGGATATCGAGATGATTGTTTATATATATGATGATTGTTAATATATATTTAGTTCCATACAACTGACCTAATTTTCTTCTGGTTGCACCCTCTCGTCGTGCTCGTCGCTCCATAGTGCTCTTTCATTTCGATTTCCTCCTTCCGGACGACGCAAGTTGTTGCGAGTCTTATTCCTATGTCTTTGCTTGGCCGTTCGTATAGCATCCCGCATATGTGTTTGAAATGCAGCCTGCATTGGTCTTTCAAAATTTTTATTTTCGCAGATGGCATCTGCAAAAGGAAACAAATATAAAATAGTACCATTGATAACGCAACTTTAGTATTGTGTGTAAAGTATCATACCGTAAATAGCTTTCACCAAGCGGGTATTGTATAGTGGTCGTTGATTTTCTTCACGGCCGAACCAAGTGTAGAAGTTCATCCAAGAATCTTGAAAAATCTCTCTCACGCACAAATTAATACTTTCCTTTGCATTGAGACCACCAATAAAAATCAAATGATTCACCTAAAAAGAATATTACATTTATATTTTTATTTACATGTATTTGCGTCAAGTTTACTAAAATTATATATATTGTGACGTTGCCGTCCCGACGCGCGTCCACCGCACTCTTTTATACCGCGTGGCGAAAGCCGAGCGGTCGCGCCAGGCTCAAAAACCGAGATCCGCACCGTAATCTCCGGAGAGGCGAAAAATAATTAGTATAACTTGGTTCTAATTTCGTTGTACGCTTTTATTTTTTTTTATGACGAGGGGAGCCTCGGCGAGCATCCTTGTCAGCGACATTGACAACAGCGAGGAAGCAAGCCGACCGACGGAAAATTACCGGATTTCGGAGACGAGTCAGCTTCGACGATTCCTCAGCATAATCATTATTTGGCGATCCGGGGGAAAGTCACGTCGGTCGAGAGTATTTATTTTGAAGCAAATACCGGCACAGGACGTCGGGAACGCTGGCGGATCCTCGCGGGACAAGGCCGCCTCGAACAGCGGGCGAAAAAGGCGCCCTTCGAAGGACGTAGATTTTACCACGGATCCCGCACGGCACGATCCACCGACGTCCGGCGTAACAGCGAAACCACCTAGCCGTCGAGATATAATTTGCACTGCAAAGCAAGTGCGAAAAACCTGTCGAGAGAATTCGGCCGATAAAGGCCGGGAGCACGTTGGCCCCCGGTACAGCATTATGTTCGTCGCGCGGCGGCGATAAGCGGCGCGCGTACGCGATTGGTCGCGCGATTACGCACCCCGGGCGCGCAGCTAAGAGCTGGCCCCGGATTATCGACCCTGGATCGTGCGATCCTTGCAGGTTAGACTGGCGCGAGCGCTTGGCGTGGCAAGTGTGTCGATATCGAGAGCCTTATTATCGTTGTCGTGAAGTTGTAAAGCTGTCCGGACGGCGACTTCCCGGGGGCCCCAAGGACCAAGGAGTAACCGAACCGGTGAGGCTACCCCGTCGTGAGTTGTGTGAGCCGCGTACAATGCGTCCGAGCAGCGTCGTTCTGACGTCGTCGCGAATTTCGTGTTAGTGATTTCGCAAGGGCAAAGTCCGTGTATTAGCGATAATTAATATTCCGAATTTAGTGTTTATTTGATCGACGTCAAGCGGCGAGGGCTCAGGGATAATTGTCACGACGGCTAAATGTTACGCTTTCCGTCTCTCCGGGGCTCGGGATAACGCGAATCGCTGCGGTATTTGTTCTGCGCGTAACGATAAGGCGACGGTAAAGTCGCGATTTTCGCGCTTGGTGATCATTCGTTTATCGCGCGGAATTGACGAAACCAGCGAAATTGTTGTTGTCGGCCCGTGCAAAGCGAAAACTGCGTCGTTGTAATTTCGCGTCGTTTGTGAATTGTCGTGGCAAAGTCAGCGCGCGCCTACGCGTGCCGGTTATTATTTAGCGTGTCGTTCCTGTGTGAATGTAATACCTTTCTTTAATCCGGCAAGACTGGTACGATTGCATTGCGAAGATTATAGAGTACGCGTTGATGAACATCGGTATCATATGTTCGGTGTAATTCGCGCCCCGTCTGTCGCCAAATTCGTCGTTGTAATTGAGTCCGCCTAATTCGTCGTTGTAATAATGTTCGCCTGATTGTCCGCGTGTTAGTCCGTCGTCGAGTGCCTGCGATTAGCTGGTTGTAGAGAATATTTCGCACATGTAATTAGTCGTTACGAAGAGCCAGTAAATTGCGTCACGTTCACGTTAGCCGTAACTAATATCGCGCAAGGAGTAAATGTCGTAAGACTCGTTTAGCGAGCCTATCTTCGTGTTGCGATTTCATGATAGAACGGAGATCGCTAGTTGCTTCGCCGGAACTTGTAACGTCGTTGTCATCCTTTCGCGCCGTTATCGTAAGCCTTGTCGGGTTCTCATTGACAGCCGAAGAATCTACCATTGTCGGCGTACGGGACGCTCGAGAAACGTCCCGCGGCCGCTGCGTTTCACGGCTTGTGATATATCGCCGATCGCTGCGGCGTAATCTGAGACGGCTTCCGGCCGTTCTCTCCTGTCGCTCAGCCTAATACCCGCGAAAAAGGGCGTAATTACACAGCCTATCGCTGCGACAATTACTGCGCTTACCTCTCAGAAGTCAAGTTACCATTATTTTTTTTTGTGATTAACCGAGGCATCTTTCTCCTATACTCGCTTATTCTTTCTTTATAATTTACGATTAGTTTTTTAACTCCTTCGTGAGCTTAGAGGATCGTAGTGCAAGGGAAAGTAAATCGAAGTCTCTTTGTTGCGTTAAAAAATGTAATATAATTCCGAGTCGTCAATACAGAAATATCGGTGTTCGCACGCGGTGATTATCGGAGGTCGAGAGAGCTACACGGTCATTCTCGTGATTATAAACTCCCCTCTCCGACCTTCGAGAATCTTCTTCAAACTCTCGTTTAATCTTATTCTAAATAATAACGGTTTACTTTTATTATTATTCTCAGGATGTCGGTTCTCGCCTTTTGTCTCCTGTGTCGTCTGTTGTGTTTGTTTTTTGTCTTTTCGTCTTGCTCCGTCTCGATGTTTCTCGCGTATCATTATTTCGTGTATATTTTCGTTTGTCTGTATGTATGATCGTTATTTTTCTTTTTCGGTCGAATATGTGTCGATGTAATCGCCACAGTACTCCCCCGCCAGTGCTATGCCGATAGCACGATACTCTCGCGGATACTGCATCCTGACGTGCACAGACTTCGCAATAATTTTCGAACGATAAAATAATCCTGAGTTTCCGGTGTACAAAATATTCAAAAAAAAAAAAAAACAAATAAGTAAATATATAAAACAGAAACGAAAAAAAAACTTTCGCTCGCGGCCGTCTACGCGCTTACGAATAAAACAAATGCGAAATACGATAAAAACAAATGAATAAATACAATCGAATCAAATAGCATAAAATAAAATGCGAAAATGGGAAGAAAGAGAAAAAAATATATATAAATCGCGCGGGATCCCGTGGTCCAACTATCGGGCTCGTCTCGGCTTCATAGTCCCGCTTGAAAACGGTCCGGGAATCGGACCTTCCTTCCCGCTCTCGTCGTTCTCTCGTCCTGTCGGAGCGGCAGCCCCGCGTCCTCGCGCGCACCTCGCCGGTCGGTCTCGGCGTTCCGGTTCCGCGTTGTCGACTCTGCTGGCCCGTTACCTCCTATATCGTTCTCTGAAAGAAGGTACGCAGGTTTTATCCGGTCAATTGAGATCGTTTTGTCTTTGCCGTGCATGCGCACGACAAAGACTTTATCGCTGCGGCTGACGACCGCGTACGGTCCCTCGTACGGCGCCTGCAACATCGTCCTTGGCCCGTCATGCCGCACGAACACCTGCTCGGCCGTCGCCAAGTCCTTATAAACGAACGGGCGTCGCTCCCCGTGTCGGGTTCCATCCACCGGTCGCAGCCCCTCGAACTGCTCGCGCAGCGTTCTGACAAAGTCAGCGGCTCCGTCCTCGTCGCTCGTCGGCCGCCGGCTCAGGAACTGCCCCGGGATTCTCAGTGTTTGGCCGTACACTAACTCGGCCGTGGTTGCCTGCACGTCGTCCTTCCACGCTGTTCGGATCCCGAGCAGGACAGTCGGCAGCACCTCGGTCCAGCGGCTGTTCTGCTGGCACTTGATCGCCGCCTTGAGCTGGCGATGGAACCGCTCGACCATTCCGTTCGCCTGCGGGTGGTATGCCGTCGTCCTCAGGTGTTGCGCTCCTGTAAGCTCGCTCAGCCGCCGGAAAAGATTGGACTCGAACTGGCGTCCCTGATCCGTCGTAATTCGGAGGGGCGCCCCGAACCGGCAGACCCATCCTCCGTAGAACTCTCTCGCGACCGTCTCCGCCTCCTGGTCTCGTAAGGGGAACACCTCCGGCCATCGTGTAAAGCGGTCCACGCATGTGAGACAATATCGCTTGCCCTCTGAGATTGGCATCACGATGATGTCCAGGTGGACGTGCTCGAACCTGCTGGATGGAGCAGCAAACCTTCCCAGAGGCGCCGAAACATGCCGAGTCACCTTGGATCGTTGACATGGCACGCATGAACGAGCCCAGCTGCGACAGTCGATGCTCATCGACGGCCAAACGTAGCGCTGCGCCACGAGCTTGCCCATCGTTTTGATTCCTGGGTGCGCCAGGTTGTGCACCAGGTCGAATGCGGCTCGGCGAAAAGGCCTTGTCAGGAACGGTCGTGGTGTTGGCGTCGCTGTGTCGCAGTACACTGCTATCCCCGTTCCGGGGATCTCTACCCTGTTGAGCCTCAGACCGGTTTCCCGCTGCAAGTACTCCTCAAGCTCCTCGTCGTTCCTCTGCGATTCCGCCAATGCGGCGTAATCCATCGGAGAGTGAAGCTCCTCGATTCTCGATAACGCGTCAGCCACGACATTCTCTTCTCCCGTCACGTGCCGAATGTGGTAAACTGCCCGATGTAGTCCAAGTGGCGGAACTGGCGCGGCGTGCTTTTCTCTGGTTTCTGTCGGAAAGCAAAAATTATTGTCTTATGGTCCGTATATATCGCGAACGCGCGTGCCTCCAGCATGTGGCGAAAATGTTTGACCGCCATGTATATAGCTAACAGTTCCCTGTCGAACGCGCTATATTTTGATTCGGCTGGGCTTAGCTTCTTCGAGAAGAAGGCTAACGGTTCCCAGCCGTCGCTGCCTCGCTGTTGTAAGGTCGCGCCGATGCTCTGTTCGGACGCGTCGGTAAACAGAGCGAGCTCCGCGCTCATCCTGGGGTGCCTCAACAGAGCGGCTTGAGCCAAACTCTCTCTTGACGTTTCGAATGCTTGTTGAGTCCGCGGCGTCCACGATACTGGTGTCTTGCCCTTGACGTTGCCGTGAAGGAGGTCGTTCAGCGGTGCCAAAATCTCGGCGGCTTTCGGCAGGAATCTTCGGTAAAAATTCACCATGCCTAAGTATCTCCGGAGATCCTTTGCTGTCTTCGGCCTTTGACACGCGAGAATCGCCTCCACTCGCGCCGGCAGCGGTCGAGTTCCCTTGTCCGAAACCTTGTATCCGAGGAATTCTACCTTTTGTTGGCCGAATACGCATTTCGCGGGGTTGATTATTACCCCGTATTCTCGCAGACGCTCGAATAACGCTCGCAGGTGATCGCGATGCTCCTCCTCCGATGACGACGCGACGAGGATGTCGTCGATGTACGCGTAACAGAATTCGAAGTCACGCAGAACCTCGTCCATAAATCGCTGGAACGTCTGCGCCGCGTTACGTAAGCCAAATGACATGTACGGAAATTCGTACATGCCGAATGGCATGGTGATCGCCGTCTTCGGAATGTCTTCTTCCGCCACCGGGATCTGGTGGTATGCTCGGACCAGATCCAAGGTTGTAAAAATCTTCTTTCCGCTAAGGGCCTGCGCGAAGTCCTGGATGTGTCGTACCGGATATCTATCTGGGATCGTTCGCGCGTTTAGCGCTCTATAATCCCCGCAGGGCCGCCACTCTTCGCCTCTCTTCGGCACCATGTGCAAGGGCGCCGACCAACAGCTCTTCGAAGGCCGCGCGATGCCGGCCTCTACCATCTTCCGAAACTCTCTCTTCGCGGCCGCTAACCGATCCGGAGCGAGTCTCCGCGGCCTGCACGCGACAGGCGGTCCCGGCGTCATCTCAATATAATGCCGCGTGGCATGGATCGCATTTTTCGGACGTCCTTCCGGCCTCGTAATATCCGGATATTGCTCCAGTAACCGGTGGTATTGCGTCTCTCCCGTGATTGTCTTCACGCTGGGTGCATCACATCGGATGCAACGCCCGCGCGCGGTCAAGCTCGTCATCTGGTCGACGAGACGAGAATTGCGCAGATCGACGAGGAGTCCATAATGCGCGAGAAAATCGGCGCCGATTATCGGTCTCGACACATCCGCGATCACAAACCGCCACGAGAACGCCCGCCGTAATCCGAAATTTAATGTCAAGGTCTCGGTCCCGTACGTATATATCGGCGTGCCGTTAGCAGCCGAAAGTTCGTAGGTCGATCTCTGTCGTGGTCCTCGAACCATCCTCCGAGGGTACACGCAGAGATCCGCGCCCGTGTCAACTAAAAAATTCACTCTCGAACTCGCGTCAGTCACAAACAGGCGACGCGCACCGTGACCCGAATTGCTCGCCGCCACTAGCGTTCGGTTCCCGCGTTTCCCTGCTGTTGCCTCGAGCAGGGCGCTCTGCATTGACGCGCCTCCGATCCGAATTGCCAGTGGTACCAGCACACTCCGCTGGCCGGCTGACCGCGGCTTCCCGATCGCGCGCGCGGGCGCGAACGCGAACGCGAACGCGGACGCGAACGCGGACGCGAACGCGGACGCGAACGACGCCGATCGCCATCACCGTCCGCTCGGAATCGGCCTTCCCCGATCGCCTCGATTGACCTGCGAATGGCCGTCAATTGCTCCGCCATCTCCTGCTGCATCGCCAGCCGCATCTGCGCCAACCGCACCTCCATCTTCGCCTCCAAGGAATCAGGGTCACCCGTGCTCCGATTCTGAGGCGTCGTAAATTTTGCTGCCTCCGCCACCTGGAATACCGGCGCCCGGGTCGCCTCAACTATTGCATCCGCGATGTCCGCTAACTGCTCGATCGTGTCCGCCGTGCGCGTCACTAAGTGCGGCTGAATATAAGCCGGCAACCGACTCAGCCAGATCGTCCGCAACACCGGGTCGCCTACAACGTGTCCGGCGAGACCGCGAAGGTGTCGTAAAAATTGCGACGGTTTACGATCTCCGATCTCTTCGTGCTCGAGGAGCCTCCGGGTCTTATGCTCCTGCGATAAGCTAAGTCGCTTAACGAGCTCGGCTTTGAGCGTCTCGTACGCGCGCTCCGCGGGCGGATTCATGATAATATCGCGCACTTCGGTTGTATAATTCGGTCCGATAGCCGTCAACGCGTACCCGAATTTTGTCCCGTCGACCGTGATTCCGGCGGCTTGAAAACTCCGGTCGACGATGCTGAACCAGAGCTCCGGGTCCGTCGGCGTAAACTCTGGCATTCGCATGCCCACACGGCTTACCTCGGGGGCAGGTAAAAAATACCCTGGTGGTTGCTCCACCCTTGCTGGCTGCATGGCAATCGGGTGCGGCTGCAGCGCCGGAAATCTCTGCTGCTCGAGCACTCGCGGCTCCTGCTCAACGCGCGGTGCGCCGGCTTCTTCTCGTAGCACTGGCATCTCACCTCGCTCACATGCACTCGAAAATCGATCGCGAATCACCCGCACACTCGACCGGGCGTACTGTCTTTCGATCGTGCGCGAAAACGAAAATGTCAATCCCTGCACGATCACGTCGGGGTCACCAATTTAACTCCTTCGTGAGCTTAGAGGATCGTAGTGCAAGGGAAAGTAAATCGAAGTCTCTTTGTTGCGTTAAAAAATGTAATATAATTCCGAGTCGTCAATACAGAAATATCGGTGTTCGCACGCGGTGACTATCGGAGGTCGAGAGAGCTACACGGTCATTTTCGTGATTATAAACTCCCCTCTCCGACCTTCGAGAATCTTCTTCAAACTCTCGTTTAATCTTATTCTAAATAATAACGGTTTACTTTTATTATTATTCTCAGGATGTCGGTTCTCGCCTTTTGTCTCCTGTGTCGTCTGTTGTGTTTGTTTTTTTGTCTTTTCGTCTTGCTCCGTCTCGATGTTTCTCGCGTATCATTATTTCGTGTATATTTTCGTTTGTCTGTATGTATGATCGTTATTTTTCATTTTCGGTCGAATATGTGTCGATGTAATCGCCACAGTTTTAAGACTTGCTATTATTATTACCGCTTATTTTCTTTTCATTGACTACTAAGATTGGATTCTGAACACTAATATTTCCTGCTTAATGCAGTCTTTAATGCTTCATTTTTTTTGTTATATTTTATTGCTATTTCTTTAATAAACGTTGTTACTTTATTCTTATTCCTACAGCTGTTTCGTTGTCGGTCCTTGTGTGTTCGTTCGTATTTTTCCGTCGATTGTCGCTTGCCGTCTTGCCTCCTTTATATTTTTTTCCATCTATTCAGTGCCACCCCACCTCTCTGCCGTTAAGTGAGCTAGTCGGCCCGTAGTATCGGAAGATTCTTACCCTCTTTCGAGTTATTGATATCGTTCATCGCGTATTCGTGAATTGACGCGTGCAAGACCGCGTCTGGCGCCCAATTAGGTAATTCTCGCGTACCGGAACTTCCGAATTACTACGGTTTGCGCGGAACTGACCACACCCGGGTTCCCTATACGCGCACCGCCCTCTTTTCGCGTTTCCTTATTTTTTTTATGACGTTAGCTCCCCAAGCTCGTTGCGCGTCCCGCGCGTAAATCTGAACTTAAATAAAAACGTCGCAATATATATGATGAAACTTTGTTTTACATACCAATTTTATGTATTCTTCATCATTGGCAGTTTCAAATTTTTCAATATCTGCAATCTGCAACTGATGATATTGGCAAAAATGCTGGCTTCTCGGGCACATGCCTTCGGCTATTGCTCATCTGCATTAATATTCTGTCCAACTTTTGGTGTATTTTTCTGTAAAAAGCACATAATATATATAAATATAATAATATGTTAAGATATAAAATGACTGACATTGTTTATGTACGTAATGCGTTTAAAACTTACTGAACTTCCAAAGCTAACTGATCCACTTTTCCATGTATGGCTCTATAAATATTTATGTTATTATATTTCTGTATATGACTATAGCGTACGTATATTTCAATTATAAAAATTCTGTTCAATGTACACTCACTGAATTTCCGGTCTCGCATTGTTAAATTCTCCTGGAGCTCCTATTGATGAAAGGCTTGGCAGACTTGAAGTTGGCCAGATGTTTGAAGCCTGTAACTGAGTGTTATGTAGTGTATTTAATCGGCTACCAATGTGTTGTGTATGAGTAGCGACAGATGCATGTGGTTCGTGTGTGAATGTTTGCGTTGTATGATGAAAACTTTGTCGTGCGTAGGATGATGGCTGTGACTTTTCATGCATAAAAGGTGCTTGTGTTGTGAGTGACTGTTAATGGTTGTGCGTAAGTTAATGAGTGTGATGTGTCACTAGCATGTGCTGTATGATTGTCATGATTGATTATAGATTGTGCGATTGTGAGTGAATGATTAGCATGCATATTTATATCGGGAGAATGACTCTCTAATACTCCCCGTAACTCAGTGATATCGTCTTCTATTTAACTGCCCTGTAGCACCATCGTCTTTCTTCCTGAATCCGCCTTGTCCGATGTTGTTTGATATCGTCGCGATTTGGTGATATTTCGTTTGGGACGCTGCTCATCCATATCCTTTCTTCCTGTAAATATATATATATATAGTATTAATTATAAAGTGCAATAAAAAAAGTATATATATTCAAATATCATTCTCAAAAAGGGAAACCAGTAGTCGTTGAAATATATAGAGCATTCAAGAAAATCAGTACATGCAAAACAGTTCCTAAAAAAATTAAAAAATGGATATTTTATTAGAGAGCAAGAAAATTAGAAAATAGCAAATTAAACGACAGAAAAAGCAAATTTTGAATAATCATATACTTATACATAATTACATTTGTATATGTTTTAAGAATGATTCCTGTTTTGATTCTCCTCAAGCGCAGAAATGTAGAGAGCATCTAAAATGTTTGAAGAATTCAGTTATCATTGCCATTTTAATTAAACTGAGTAAAAGAGATATATGACACAATTATACTCACCTGTATTTTGTTAGTCATCCTGGAGATTCTGTTTTTCTTCCTGCAAATTGTATCTAAGGGAAAAGCTAAATGCAGTTTTATTTTTTTTACAGATCATCTGTATGTATAATTGCACAAACTACATACTCGCTAACTTCTGACTCATCTTCGTCACTACTACTATCACCTATCGATGAACCACCCCAATAAGGCATTTTATAATATTTAACACGTACCTGATTTACTTGGATACAAAAAATCTCACTACATATTGCGGAACATTTAAATATTTGAATTGCTGAGGACGAAATGCCAATATCATAGAATGAATCTACCTTTTGAAATTTTTTTACAACCAGATAATATGTGGTTTTGTCCATTAAGATATTAACAATGAGACAAATCGATCCGTCGAGTAAAATACAGCAATTATCTCGTATATCCAAACTCAGCAAAATTCTGTTGAATATCAATTTCCGATACTAACAGCTGTTTGGATTAATATAAGGCGGAAGAGGACCTTTATTATGCGCTGAAAATACTTGCGTAGAAGAATCAATGAGTTTGGAAAAATAAGTTTGACTACGGTGCAAATTTGTTCCACAAGCTTCTATCTCTGACATTCTATTGGAAAACTGTTGAAGAGGAAAATAAGGTTTTCTATAGTATTTTCTGAAAACTGGTATATTATTTTCATAGGAAAAAGCAGAAAATGAATCAAAGGGACCTAATTGTCTCACGTCACTTGTGAGATGAAGAAGACCGTGCACATTATACGAAATGAATGATGAACCATAAAGATTTTCACATCGAGCAACAAATTTTTGTAGAGCAAGTTCAGCAAAATTTAAATATGCTTTTGATGGTGAAGTAGAAATCAATATTCTTATGGCAGTATGCAAAAACAAAAAATGAGTATATACTTGTTGATTCAGGAGATCGTATGTTACTATTGGACCTGTATACAATAAAAATTGGCGAAACTCTGTTGCCTTGTATTTAGTAAATGCATTAATTGCTCTAGGACGTCTTGCAAATTCTGATGGACAATATGTTTTAAGATTATCTAATCTTTGAGATATTATAGCGATGGATCTTGCTGGTAATTTTGACAAACGTGTATATTTACCACATATCCATGCGGATAAAAGTTTCTTTATAACTCCCAAGCATACCAGATGCATGTATTCAAAGGGAACTTGATAAACCATACCTATAGGTAACATTGACAAAGGACTTTTGCCATCTTTATGATGATCCTCATCTATACACTGGATATATTCTTCGTTTGTTCGAAGAGGATGATTAATACCGCCAAACGTATACCTGCCTTCACATCGTAAACCAGAAACTTTGCATTTCGAACGGTTTTCCAGATGTATGGCCTCTATGATTAAGAACAAAAGCTCGAGCTGGCGCATCGGCTATAAAACATCTTAAACATATTGCTATCTTATTGCCACCAAAATCTATACCACCGTTGCTTATTATACTGTTAGCATCAGTAACAAATTTTTCAAAAAATAAATTAGGATCATGTGGTTTCTCAACACCACTATATATTCCAATTACTATTGGCCTTGTATATTTTACATTTGCAAGTCTACATTGGATTGGCCAGATGTGAATACTTCCTAATCTATCTAAACTACATCCATCTGTATTAAAATCGATTTCTAATTCATGTGGTATAGATACCGAAGGAAGACGTGATAATGTTTTAACAATTTCTGCCTTAAGAGAGAAATGAATATATTTTCCTGGATCTATTTTGGATACGACAACAGGTGTTCGTGGAGTTTTTAAAAGAGTTCTAATATCTTTTGGTAATGAAGAGACGCATGTGTGTGTTCAAAGAACAGATAAAATATTATTACTTTGCACATGTGTTAAATTATTATTAACAAAACACATGGCCAAACGATCTTGAAATGTTTCATCAATGGAAGAAATACTGAGAGATAAGGAAGTGGAATCTTCACTGTCACCATCATTACTAATAGACAATATATAATTATCGATATTACCGGTATCTGTAATATTAGAGATATCGTTAGCAATATTGTCCGTAAAAGAAACTTCGTCTGTCCAAAAGGAATCAGCAACGTGAATATAAGAAGCAGCATTATCCGGCTATTCGGGTGTAACAGAATCTTGTGAAACATTTAAACGCAAAGTATCTCTAACCTCTAAAGCAATTCGCCTTCGTTGCCTCGCAGACAACCGGTGAAAACATTTACGCGAAACAGAATATTTAACTGGTTTCATACTCGCCTCGAAACTCGAAAGTCTTTCAGAAATCTTCTTGAATTATGTCCTCTGCGATAACCTTGCGGCACTCACGGCGGTTGAATTCAGAAGAACTCGGAAGCAGTGCTGGAGGTTGTAGGACGAGACTCGCACATGCGCAATAGCATTAGGGCTCGTATAGGACGCGGGAAGAGAACGCTTGCCGCGCGGCAAGAGGCGACGCGGTAGCCATGCGCGGTAGCCAATCTTTTTGTCAATGGTCAATCAAAGCTTCGAAGCATTTTCAGCGTCTCTTCGACCGCGGCTCATATAAAAAATATTGTTAGACCCTTTATAGGATTATAAGATAATATTTAATAATATAAAGCTAAAATATATAAACTTGAGTGCTAAGACAATTTTAGAAATAAGAATGTAAAAAAATATATAAAAAAATATTAAAAATGTATTAAAAAAGTAAAAGTTATAAATTATATCTAATGATCAGACATGTCTTATCTCATAACGTATAAACGTTAAGTATCGAGACAAAACGTCGCAGAAACTCATCTTTCTTTTGTATGTTTATTTTTTATTAAATAACGATCATGCAGATTGAACGACTAGATGATTTTAATATAATTAAATTTGCCATCACGCCATCACGACGAGATTTGCTCTGTTATTTGCGTAAATTTTGCGTCTCGTGCCAGAGCAAACCTTGCCCTGTTCTTGCCACAAATTTGCTATCACGTCGTGAACGGCAAGACTTGCTCTGTTATTTGCGTGAATTTTGCGTCTCGTCGTGCCAGAGCAAACCTTGCCCTATTTTTTTCGTAAATTGTCTGTCATACCGTGCATGGCAAGATTTGCTCTGTTTTTGTTGCAAAATTGCTATTATGCCGTGCATAACAAGATTTGCTATTATAAAGTTTGTGTTTCACCATGATAGCATTAGGTTAGGTTAGGTTAGGTTGCATAATTTGCTCTCTTCTATGCGTAGAAGATCATCTATGTTCTCTTCTAGTTCGTAAAATTTACGAACAAGCCTTTCTCTGTTATTTGCAGCATTATGTGACGAAAAGTTTTGCCGTAATTATTTTTAAAAAATATTAAGTTGATTTCTCTGCTACGTAAATTAGAAAAAGATAGATACTTATCTCCAGAACTATCTGATATAATACAGGTAAAGTTAATTCCAATACAGCAGTAGTTATTGTAAACTAATCACTGGTATTATACGTATATATATATTTATATTTATTTTTTTGTATTAATATTGAATAAATACCAAAACCTTTAAAATCAATTTTCCCTTTTCAATCTCAATATCTAATGTCAAATTTACCAATTCCACCCGAGAAAACATTATCAAATATAATCATATATGTTTATATAAAATTGACATTAGATATAATTAGATATAAAAAATGGCCCGATATAATCGTATATAATTGTAATCGTATATAATTATATCGTATATAATTATATTGTATAACCACGTATAATTATATAACCACATATAATTATATATAATAAAATTAAGGCTTTTTGTTTTTTATTTTTTAATTTATTATAAAACAAAAAAATTTCGACAGAAAATTTTTTAAACCTAGCATCATACAATAAGTTCTTCAAACTGTCACAATGGTAAACACAAAAACATATAACAGATAAAAATACTTCTTTTCCAAGTAACATTCAAAGAGAAAGTATTGGTCTTAGACTGATGGCAGAGAACGCGACGTAAGCGCTTACGTCTGACGTAGACGTGGACGTAAAGTAAGGCAGAGAAAAATATAATACGTAAGTCGTAAGAGACTATTGTGTGGATACGGAAAGTGCGTCGGACAAAGAGTGTGAGCAATATTAATATGTATATAAATATATACATCTTAATAGTTTATAAGTAAATATGCTAAAATATAATAAAAAATAGCTTTGTTCATAAAGACAATGATTTATTTGTCTCTTTTTCCTTTATCAAAATAGTAATTGTTATTTGAGGTTAATCGATATTTTTCTTTGCTATTTCAAAGTACATTACTAAAAAAATATTTTTTAAATAATCTCTTTAAAAGTATGAAGGTACGAAATACAGCATGTTATGAACCAAATACGATGTATTTATTATTAATAAGACATAAATAATTAACAAATGTTATATGTATATTATTTTGTTAGTATACACTTATATTTATATAAAATATACTTATACACAATTTACAGTGCTTTAATAAAAATGAAAAATGATGAATTTTTAATTTTTGTAATGTACTGAATAAACATGTATCTTTTACTAATACGTAAAAGAAAACAAATCAGATGGTTAAATAAGCGATGGCTTGTGAGACCTATTAATGAAATGAGGATTCAAAGTGGAGATTATGATAACTTATTCCAAGAAATAAAAAATGATCCTGAATTGTTTTATCGTTATACTAGGATGACATTGTTAAATTTTCAACAATTAGTACAAATAACAAAACCATATTTGACAAAAAAAGTCCTCGTGCTTTAGTCCCAGAACTACGACTTTTAATAACTTTAAGGTATTTATATAACTACATATTTCATTTCTAGATGTCTAATAACTAGTTTGTACTATATAGTTAATATAAATGTATTATATTTATTATATTTTTGCAGATATCTTGCTACAGGTGACCTACCATTTAGCATAGCTTTGGCATTTAGAGTTGGTGAATCCACAATAAGAGAAGTGGTAAAAGAAGTTTGTTTAGTTTTAATTAAGGTTTTACAACCACTGTATCTTTCTTCACCTACGGAAGAAGATTGGAAAAAATGTCAACATGGATATTGGAAAAGATGGAACATTCCAAATTGTGTAGGTTCTGTTGATGGCAAACATGTCAGATTATGCTGTCCTCCAAACTCTGGAAGCTTATACTATAACTATAAAAAATTTTATAGTATAGTGTTATTGGCAGTAGCTGATCATCTATACAGATTTACATTGGTTGACATTGGCGCATATGGAGGTAAATAACAAATTAAAAATGAAAACCTACATATGTACTATAATAATTTATTTATTTATAGGAAACAGTGACGGGGGCATTTTTAATGAATGTGATATAGGAGTAAATTTAAATAATAATCGGTTGAATTTACCAAAAGAACAGATAAACCTCCCTGACAGCAATTTAAAAACATATACTTACTTTGTGGCTGATGATGCTTTTAAATTATCAAAGAGAATAATGAAACCTTATTCTAGCAAAAACTTAATATATAAACAGAAGATTTTCAATTACCGACTTCCTAGAGCACGGAGAACGGTTGAAAGTGCTTTCGGAATTTTTTCGAATAAATGGAGAATATTCCAACAGCTATTAGTATGCTACCAGAAACCGCTGATTTAATTGTAACAGCTTCAGTATGTCTACATAATTATGTATTGAAAGAGGAGCAACGCAGTGGACATAAAATGTACAGTCAAGAACCCATTTCTAATAATAATACTAACCAGGTAAAAATAAAAGTGAAAGTAAAATAAAAGTAAAATGTGTGTGTGTGTGTAATTTTTCAAAGTAATAATTTTTAATGTTTTAGGATTCACCTTGGATCAATATACCAAACGTTCTTGAGAAAGACAATGACGTTATAAATGCCGAAGCTCAAAGGAGTACTTTGAGCGATTATTATGTTTCTGAAAGTGGAAAAGTAGAATGGCAGCATGATTACGTTCAAAGAGGTGTATATGCAGACGAATGAATATAAATAAATAAATATATATATATATACAACATGTTCAGTAATTATGTTTCTATATTACTAATTTTATGTATAACAATATAAACAAATTATCTATTTAAAATAAAAGTTTTTGTGTTAAAACAAAGGAAACACAAAATATATTATTTTTACAAAACATTTTATTACCATCATACAAAATGTATGAGCTGAAACTTCAATAGTGATAATAAAAATGTTTTATAAATTGTTTTTATTTACAGTTTTTATTTACTAAAACTGTAATATATATTGATATTTTTTCCCACGTTTCTAATACATTATTAAAAAATTTTATAATTTGATAATGATCAATGGATACATTTCTGTCTCTTTTTACATATTACAATAATTATTCACGTGGAATCAAAATTATTCGATGCGAAAGCGTGCTTTTTAGCAATTTTTTTAAAAAAATATTGCATTTGCAATCTTCTTTATGGATTCTGTAAAATAACATTGTAAAATTAATATAAATTTATTAATAAATAATAAGTATTAATTTATTTATAAATTTATTAACGTTACTTATAACATTAAATAAAAAAATATACATAACACAAATTTCATCTTATCAACTATTTGCACATTAGAATAAAAATAATAAAGATACAAAGATGATACAAAGATAATGCAAAAAATACTTTTTGGTACATTATTTTTTTATAAACTATTAGGAACTATTTTTGGTAAATAAAATCTTTCTATGTTAAATCTTTTAGATAAAACAAACTTATCACAGAAAAAAAAGAAAATCTTTGAGATAAAATAAGCTTATCACAGGAAAAAAAATCTTTCTATGTTAAATCTCGGATAAAGCAAGCTTATCACAGAAAAAAAGAAAATCTACTTATGTCTATATTATATTATATGTAGAATAATAGATAAAATGACTTCTTTAATCATTACTTTTCTGGTAATGGCGCAGTTAAAGCATCCATAATCATTCTCCTTATATTTTTTTCATTTTCTGGAATATTGCTAAATTGTATTTTTATAAATTCCATGAAAACATAATCTGTCGAAACTTTCTTTTCCATATATGTTGAAATTCTATGACTCATTTGAATTAATGTTTGTTCTAACTCCTTTGTTTCGTTAACTTTCCGTTTTTTTATCTTTGGTGCTACATTTTCTTTATTAAAATTTTTGGTATTATGAATGTGCTGCTTCTTTACACTTTCATTTTCTTCATTGCTTGATTCATCTGCAACACTTTGTGACTCATAGGTATTATTATCTTTATCAACTATACTCGGTTGAGATTTTGTGCAATTAGTGTAGCTTCTGGAAATAAAATATAAATGTATATATGTATATATATTTAAAGTTAAGCGGATAAATTTAATTCAATAAGTTATTTCACCTTCGTCTTTTAATGACATGGTCTAAAAATGTTAACTGCGAAAAAAAAGGAAATCGAGTAGATTTAGCAGCAGCACTTCCACTTTTCGATTCAGTTTCAACTTTTCTTTTCTCTTTACTGTATTGATCCCTTAATGAGATACACCTTTTTTGGCAATATGAAGGAGTGTACATGTCACCTGAGCAGAAAAAGTTTTAGATTAAAAGAACTAATACATACATTACCACTATATTATTTCATTAATTAATTGATTTCTTGTATAAGTGAAATTTATTACTCACTACAATTAGTTTGGGTCATTATTTTGGATATTTCAATCCAAGCATTTTGCTTCATTAAACAGTCCTTAAAACTGGCATTACTTTTATCATATAAAAATGGACGTTCTCTATATAATTCAATAAGAAGTTCATCGCCACTCTTTTCTTCAATATCAACAGATGCAGGTTTACAGCCATTGTCACAGTCGTCTGTACTGATTTCGTCAGATAAATCAGCAATACTATTGCAATAATTTATATGATCAGACATTTGCATTACTCTTAGTAGCACTTCAAAAGTAAATTTTCTGTTTAAGAAACAAATTAAAACAATTAGAAACAATAATTTTAAAAATAAATGTTAAGAACATCTTTTTTAGCAATGTACTTTGAAATAGCAAAGAAAAATATCGATTAACCTCAAATAACAATTACTATTTTGATAAAAGAAAAAGAGACAAATAAATCATTGTCTTTATGAACAAAGCTATTTTTTATTATATTTTAGCATATTTACTTATAAACTATTAAGATATATATATTTATATATATATTAATATTGCTCACACTCTTTGTCCGACGCACTTTCCGTATCCACAGTATAGTCTCTTACGACTTACGTTTTTCTCTGCCTTACTTTACGTCCACGTCTACGTCAGACGTAAGCGCTTACGTCGCGTTCTCTGCCATCAGCCTTAGCGTTTGATCGCCTTATATGCCTCCTGTGGCAGTTTCTTGACTACGGAAAGACAGTTCGCCGCGGAGCCATCTCTCGGCATAATGGCAGTACTGATTGTGCCTATGTAAAGCACTCGCGAGAAACACGTTTTTAATACTTGAAAAATGATTGCCGTGCGTTCAGACGCCAGACAGAACTCCTTATATAGTACGTTCTTTAACAACAATTTTGAAGAAAGACATATAAAATATTTAACATTAACTAAAACGCAAAATAAAGCTAATATTAAATTTTAAACAAAATATTTAAGCTGATATCAAAAAGGATTTATAAAATATCGATATTGAAAACAATTTTTTATACTAAATGAATTTATTGAAGTTATGAATCTTTTTCATATAAATAAAGGAAAAACAAACTTAGAAGATTTATCAGATATTTAATATCAAAATTTTGTTTTGGATACTCTATAATATATTTTATAAAAACATATTTTTAACATACTTCAAAATGCCACACTAAAAAGATTAATTCTATTAAGTACACAGAAAAAATATAAAAACAAAATGTTACATTTTTTAAAATATTAGGAATATCAATTACAATAATGCCTCGAAGTAATGTTAGAAGTTACTGATTTTAAGTATTTAACATCGTTTTTTCTGTTAACATATTATCCACCATATAATTATTGTTGCAGATACTAAATAGTTCGTAATAAGATCCATCTGCGCCACCTACCATAGTAGCCACATGAATATTTCTGGCTATATGTGATTAAATAAATACTTATATTTTGTAATATATGTATATATAATTGTATGTATATGGGATGGGACTAGCCACACAGGATTATATCTGTTGACTTGCGAATCTATATCTATACAGATATAATGCTATATCTGGTTGTATATAGGACCAGATTAGTCACATGAATATATCTGGCTATATATGACTGCATATATATTTAATACTATATCTAGTTATACAGGGTGTCCGGTAATTGATGGATCACCCGTCGTGTACAGGTAGAGCGGGTTAAACCGAGTAGAAAAGTCCTGTACCATTTTGCGATCTTTGCAATAATTAATGAGAAATAAATTAAACAAGATCGGCCAATCCGCGCGAGTTCAAGCGTGCGGCGAGAAGAGACAGCCCACGCGGGGGTCCAGCATTATGCATCACTCGTACATAGCTATTGGCTGCGTTCAGCAGAAAAAGCAGCTTTACAACTGTAGCAAGATTTTCGGTTGAACGCCATCTATCACTTTACGCTTTTCCAACATGTTTACTCAGCGGTCGCCATTTTTTCTAGCATAATAAAAGTACGCTGATTAAGCACAACATGTTGGAAATAACCTAACAAGATGGATCAGACAACGGATCAAACAGGCGAATATGAAATGTTATATACATACAATAATATCATTTATAATATTATAACAACACAAAATATACATGATAGATTGCTAAATGGTAGGTAAAATTTTATAATTATATAATGCGTATAATATTATTTAATTTTCTATTATTATTTTTGATATTTTTAATCAACATACATAATTTATATTCATTATTTATAGATGAAAAGTTCTTCCATACGTATATTAACAATAATATGAACTCATGTGAAGCAGTAGGTATACAAAAAGAAGTGAATAGTATGTATAACTGTATTTGAAACAATTATTAGAGATATTATAATAGAAGTATGTAATAAATTATATTTATCTGTAATACAGATCTTAATACTGGAAATTTCTCATGGACGAATCAAACCACTAAGTTCCTTCTAGAAAAATATAATGAGAGGAAGAATAAATTTCGTGATCCTAAAATTAAGAAAAAGACGTTATGGACTGAAATAGTAGATGAATTTAAAATAAAAGGTCATAACGTTAACGAAAGTATCCTGGACCGCAAAATGAGAAACTTGAAACAATCATACAAAAGTATAAAAGACAACAACAAAAAAACTAGTACAGGCCGCGGTCGAATAACTTGGGATTGGTATGACATAATGGAAGATATATTCAAAGAAGATCGAACCATAAACGTAGGTGCTACGTTGTCGTCTATGATAAATAGAGACGAAATGAATAATATTGAGGAAGGCTCCACTTCAATTCCATCAACATCAACTGGAAATAGTGAACATACTATCGACTCGGATACACGCTCGGAAATAACAGAAAACTTGTCAAAAAATATAACTTCAGTAAGGTGTGTAAAAGGATTTATAAGAGGTAACGCATATATTTCTAATTGGTTAAAAAACTGTATACAATTTAACTGTGATCCATGTATGTACACGGTGCGGTCCAAAAGTTTTAGGACTGAATTTATTACGGCAATACTACTAACGCCATTTGCTGGTTTGCGGTGGAATTATGTACTAGAAACCCTCCTCGAAGATTATACGAATTGGCGTGAATGTGGTTTTAATTGTTGTCAAGCAACGACGTTTCGCGCAATTGTATTTTTTATCCTCGGTCAAAAATTTGAAATGGATGCAAAGAAAGAACAACGTGTCGCAGTAAAATTTTGTTTTAAAGCCGGTTTTTCGGCCACGAAGACGGTTGAAATGGTCAAAAAAGCTTACGGGGATGCAGCCTTGACTCGTTCAAACATTTTTCGGTGGCATGCGCGTTTTCGAGAGGGGAGAGAGTCGGTGAAAGACGACGAACGCAGTGGCCGCCCAACAACATCTCGAATCGACAACAACATTGCCGCTGTTGCCAAACTAATTAAAGAGGATCGACGGATGACGTCTCGAATAATAGCAGAAACACTCTGCATACCAAAAACAGTGGTGCTACGCATTTTGCACGAAGATTTAAAAAAACGAAAGCTGTGCGCACGATTCGTCCCGCATTTCCTGTCACGAGAGCAAAGAGACGCGCGAGTTGCCGTGTGTCAAGATTTGTTGGACACTATTAAAAGGGACAAAAACTTTCTCGACAAGATTATTACTGGTGATGAGACTTGGTGTTTCGCGTACAATGCAGAAACAAAGCGCCAAAGTTCGGAATGGGTCGGCGAACATTCTCCACTACCAAAAAAACTGCGTTTCCAGAAATCGAGAGTCAAGACGATGTTGATTGTTTTTTTTTTGATAGCCAAGGAGTCGTGCACAAAGAGTTTGTGCAAGAAGGTTGTACAATTAATGCAGAATATTATAAAGGTGTTTTGGACCGCCTAATTTCACGCATTCGACGCGTTCGTCCCGCCCTGTTTCGCACTCGTGAATTTTTCCTTCTGCATGACAATGCCCCGGCTCATTCAGCAGCAGTAATTCGTCAGTTTTTGGCGCAAAAACAGGTCACGACGTTGCACCACCCCCCATACTCACCGGATTTGTCTCCCCCCGACTATTTCCTGTTCCCGAAATTAAAATTGCAACTAAAAGGGACCCAATTTGACACCATTGATAACATCCAAAAAGCTGTGACCAAGCATTTGAAGAAGATCCCTTTGAAGAACTATTCCAGCGCCATGCAGAATTTGAAAATCCGCGCCCAGCGGTGCATTGCGTCAGATGGATCATATTTTGAGTAAATAAAAAGGTAAATAAATTAATCCGACATTTTTTAATTTTATATTGCCTTAGTCTTAAAACTTTTGGAAATTTTTGACAGAGGGTAACAAATACGAGTTGCGCGAAACGTTGTTGCTTGACAACAATTAAAATCACATTAACGCCACTTGGTATAATCTTCGAGGATGGTTTCTAGTACATAGTTCCACCGCAAACGAGCAAATGGCGTTAGTAGTATTACCGTAAAAAATTCAGTCCTAAAACTTTTGGACCGCACCGTGTATGACATATTAGAGAGTAGCAATAACTTCGTCGAAAATGTTATTGCTAATGTAAAGCTTAGGGAGCAGTTATTTATATCTTACAGTCCAGTTCCTGATGTCCTATCAAACCCCTCCAAGAATTTAAAGGAAAAAGCTACTAAATCAAGAGCTTTGTACAGTTTACGTAAAAAGATGTTAGATTGCGAAGAAAGACGAGTAGAGGCAATTAACAAATTAATTGAGAAGATTGAAGAAAATAACCAAATTCAGCAAGAAAGAAATGAGATTTTCAAACGTTTAATTCCATCACAAAATGAACACAATAGAACACAATAGAATATAAGGATGTATAGAATATAAGGCTAAATTAATATTATAAGGAAATATTATAAGAATAAATATAAGTATATATAGGATAAGATAAACTGTATATAAATAAGGATAAATAAATAAGAAATATTTTGGTTTGTATAAATATATATTTATATTTTGCTTTTTTATATATACATTAAGAAATATATAAATATGATTTCATATATAATTTCCTATTAATATACTTCCTAAATATGAATATTTATAATTCCTCAACAATTCGTCTACGCTTTTCCACTGCTTCTACAATTTCTTCTTCTTCGGCATCTTGTAATTGAATTTGTATATCTATATCATTATCCAAGTAATCTTCATCTTGTACATTCAATTCGTCACCTTTGATTATAAAATTGTGTAATACACATGCAGATGCTATCATTTGCATTCCTAAATCAAAATCGCTAATGTCTAAATATTTGAGTCTTCTAAACTTAGTTTTAAGTAATCCAAAACTTCTCTCAATAATGGAACGTATAGAGCTTAGTTTTGTATTATATCTCGACTGTGAACGCGTTAAATGACCATTATCCCTGAATGGTGTCATTAAATTGCATAATAACGGATATGCCGAATCTCCTATTAAATGTTGATTACGTGGAATCAGCGGTCTTCCTGCATTCATTGCGTGAAATAATGGACTCATGCGGAAAACACGAGAGTCATGCATACGTCCCGGCATGCCAATAAAACAGTCAATAAATGAGCCTGTGTGATCACATACCCCTACAAATATGTTTAATATCAAAGTATAACATTTTTCATATTCAAAAATAAAGAATTTTTGTATCAGTTACTTATATACTTAATTTTTATACCTTGCAAAATTATTGAGTGAAATCCTTTTCTGTTATAATAATCGTTTGCGTTCCCTACTGGTTGCTTACAGGGAATGTGGCAACCATCGATTGCACCAATTACCCCTGGAAATCCGTGCGATCGATTTTCAAATATCTAAAATCATATATATATAAATATATATATATATAATATCACATAATTATACATTTCATTAATTTCAATATGCGCAGAAAAGAATAATGAAATTAAGAATGTACTTCACAAGATAATTGACGTTCTGCTATAGTTGGCCATTTTACATATTGAGGCATTAATTGTGCTAATATATTTGTTATATTTTTAAAGATTTGATGCCCAATACTTTTTGCAAGGCCAAATCTATCACCAGCAGCTAAGAAACTCTCTGGTTTTGCCAATATCCAAATGGTAAACATCAATTTCTTTGAGAAATCTACATTGATATTTTCTATATTGTTTGCAAGAGGAGCAACAACATTAAGCAATTCCTGTAATGTCATGTACAAAATATCAAATTGTTAGTTTATACGAAATATATTAGCATTAAATACAAAGATCTTTTAAAGATATATCATAAAATATACTTTATGTATACATACCTCAAATGTCCGTCGTGACATTCTAAAATGTTCCAGGAATTGTATATCGGTGTATTGGGGAATCGTTATTTCAAAATAATTTTCATTCCGAGGCCTTACATTTCGTCTTTCATTTTCAATATTTGATATTGGATGGCCTAAATCTTCTACTATATTATTTACTATATTATTTAAGTCAAGATCTTCATCCAACATGAATAATAACATTGGATCCATTATTGTTTTTCTTAATAACTATAAATTGTAAAGATATACATATAATAACTATATACATATATATACATATAATAAAACTATATGTTATATAATAACTGTATATTAAGGCTCCTGCATACTCACTGCAGCCATCTTGGATTGTGACGTCAGAAGCGAGAAAATATACCATGAAAATTCTTGCGAAATACGTTAAGATAAAAATGTTTTTCAATAAAATAGCGTTTGTAATCGATAGACCCGACTTGTAAAATATACCGAAAACTCTCCTTTTGTTTGGATAATCAATAAATAACATATATATGTCGAATTGAATTGAGCCTAATCAAGGACGAAAACTGCTGTTTGACAGGTGTCGAATTGAGATAAATATTTGCTTTCACATATTAAATTATAACAAAATGGGAGTCTTCGGTATATTTTAACAATACGACAATTAATTTCGACATAAAAACACTGCACTAAAACGAAAAATGACGCTGTATTTCGCAAGAATAATTTAGCTTGTGGAGTGTCATTTCCACGCCTTTTAGTTCATAATTTTGCCAGGTGTGACGCTGTCGCACGAATTTGGTGGACTTGGCAATCGAGTATGCAGGAGCCTTAAAGATATATAATTTATTACCGAATCCTCTTTGAAGTTTTGATGGGGGTTTTTGTGGTTTGATCACCGGTTGGTGAAATAACGTATTCAACCTCGAATTGAATTGACGTTTTGATAAAAATTATAGGTTATGACACACGCGTCACAACACGCTTACTTGCAACGTATAAAAGTGCGTTTATCAGAAGTCGAACGCTGCTGGTAGCATAACGTAAAGCGCTTTCTAAGTTGCTTTTTCTGCTGAACGCAGCCATTGTTTTTTGTAGAGTGCTCCTCCTTGCTTCGTCGTGCGTCGAGAAACCGCGTAAACATTAATAAGCTATTTCTTTTCGCCGCGCGCCTAGTATCACATAACAGTGGGAAGTCTCAGTAGAAAAGTCATCTACCGTTTTGCTATTTTCGTAATAATTAACGAGAAATTAATTTAAAACGATCGGCCAATCCGTGTGAATAGAAGCGCGTGGCAAGAAGAGACCTCCCGCTGTAACCTGATACAAAAGGCGCGCGGCGATGGGAGGAGCGCTCTACAAAGGACAATAGTTATATGTACACACATACGTCGTATCTTAGGTAAAAGTAAAAGATATAACTATTGTCCTTTGTAAAGCGCTTCTCCCATCGCTTCGCCGCGCGTCTTGTATCAGGTTACAGCGGGAGGTCTTTTCTCGCCGTGTACTTCTACTCACGCGGATTCGCCGATCTTTTTAAATTAATTTCTCGTTAATTATTGCGAAAATAGCAAAACGGTAGATAACTTTTTTACTCGATTTAACCCGCTCTACCTGCACGTTACGGGTGGGGCGCGAATTATGGGCCACCCTGTATACCAGATATAATCAAATATGATTATATCTAATCATTTTTTCTCGGGCATTTACCAATTCTCTCTCTTTCATACCAATACATTTAATATCAATGATCAATCTTATTTTCTTACTTTGTATTTAATTAAGTTATACAAAAAATAAACAATAAAACTTAATAAGTATTTTAATATGTTTAAAATTTTTTATAATAAACTGAAAATATATATATATATATATTTGAGTTTTTATGTGTATTTAATTATTTTATTTTATTATTAAATTCAATAATACACTGTAATAAAAACTGTAATAAAGGTTACAACACATTTAATTTCTCACACTTGTTAATTCTTAAATTTCCTAAAATTTTCATATAAATTCCAAATCTTTTATAAACGATGTGCGTCCGCAGAGAGAAACGTACGAATGCGCATGCGCGAGGGAGAAAAATCTGCTATTTATCTTGGCACGCGCGGCTCTAAGGCAGAGATGGCACAAAGCTCTATCTATATGTAATATATCTATGTGTTAAACCCAGTAAAGAAACTTTTTGTTCTTATTGTCATCGGAAGAATCATTCAAAAAAAGATTGTTTCAAATTGAAGAAGAAGGAATCTGAGAAGTCCCAACACATAGAGAAAAGCACGGACAACGTGGTAGCCTTGGTATCTTCTGGTAACTGTAAGAGAATTTTTACTAATAATTCTATCGTCATGGTATTATCTATAAATGATAAAGATTGTTCAATATCTGCTCTTTTGGATACAGGTAGTCCAATTCTCTTATGAATATGAAAATTTTTTCTATGTTCTTTAATTCATCAAATTTGATTAATTTAGATAAAAAATATAAAGCCATTAATGGCAAGCCAATAGAAATATCTGGCACAATATCGACTTTCATTACATTAGTTTCCATTCCGAATTATCGTGCTAAAGTCTTATTTCATGTTTTAAACAATAAAAAATAATCAAACAAATAATTTTAGGATGTGATTTCCTATCAGACAATAGAATTTCTTGTTTGTTTGACTTTTCAAATAAAGAACAAAATGACAAATTAAAATTGTTCTCTGAAATAGCTTCAACTGATATTATTGATAAACATTCTAATGATTTAAAAGACTTATTGGTTAACACGAAGATTGATTTTGATGAAAATGTTAAAAAGCAATTAATCGCTACTATCTTAGAAGTAGAAGAAACTAACTTTCCATCTGTTTATGACAATTATTATGTTAAGGTCAGATTAAAAGACGATTCTCCATACAGATATAGTCCAAGACGCTTCGCGTGGATTGAAAGACTAAAAATAAGAGAAATTGTAGATGATCTACTCCAAAGAAATATCATTAAGGAAAGCAATTCAGAGTATTGCGCTAGAATAGTTCCTGTTAAAAAAAGAAATGGTAATATACGTGGTAATTATGTGTCGATCTTCGACCTCTAAACGAAAAGGTATGTAAACAAAAATACCCGTTCCCGTTAATCGAGGATTGCCTTACAAGAATTTCAAATAAATCTGTTTTCACGTTGCTTGAGCTTAAAGATAGTTTTCATAACAAAGAATACATCCAGATCATACGAAATTTTTTGCTTTTGCAACCCCGGATGGTCAATATAAATATAATAAACTCCCGTTTAGATATTGTGAAGCCCCAGCAGAATTCGAAAAAAGATTGCTAATGATTTTAAAATCCTTGATTAAGGAGGACAAGGTAATTATGTACATCGACGATATATTAATACCTATACATATCTGAAAATTTGAATATTTTAAAACAAGTGTTGACTTTACTCAAACAATACGAATTTCAACTGAATTATAATAAGTGCTTTTTCTTAAAAACAACTATCGAATATTTAGGTTATGTTTTATCTCTTTCTGGTATCACTTTAAGTGAAAGGCATACACAAGCAGTTGCTAATTTTCCTACCCCTAGAAAAACTTTAGAGTTACAAAGATTTCTTGATCTCACTAATTACTTCCGTAGATTTATAAAGGACTACTCAATTATAGCCGAATCATTACAAAACTTATTAAGAAAGAATTCTAAATTTGATTTTAATAACGAATGTTAGTCAGCTTTTGATTTACTTAAGAAAGAATTAACTTCTTTCCCTGTTTTACGGTTGTATAACCCTAATTTAGAAACTGAATTGCATACGGATGCCAGTGCTTTAGCTATCGCTGGTATTCTTTTACAAAAACAACTTAATGGTCTCTGGGCACCAATTTCTTATAGTCAATCTACAAATAAAGCAGAGGCTAGTTATCATTCTTTCGAATGCTCTTGAAATGCTCGCTGTTGTAAAATCAATTGAGAGATTTTATGTATATTTATATAGTTTAAATTTCACAATTGTAACAGACTGTCATTCTCTTGTCTACGCCTTGAACAAAATGAATTTAAATCCAAGAATTGCTCGTTGGACTTTGAAACCACAGAACTATTCTTTTAAAGTAAAACACCGTGATGGTCGTAATATGATGCATGCTGATGCTTTAAGGTATTCCTTTCATGATACCAAAGTCTTAAGAATTAACTGATTTTTTGGTACGAGAAAGTTAAAATGCATATCTTTACGCCAGAAAAAAATTAAACCACATTACCGAACATATGAAGAAGAATTATGACTTTGAAAATTCGATATTTATATGTGACGTTATCGAAAAAGTCTATTTTCCACATTTCAATGTAATAATTTGTTTATCAAATATCTTAAGATATTAAATATTAACTGCGCTACATATTCGCTAAACTCTATACTTTCGATAGTGCCGATAAAAATACAGAGTCACCGAATATTTAAACAAAATATTTATGTTAAAAGTTGACTTGAAATGTGGTTTATAGATGAATATTTTTAATGGCGACTTTCAAGGAATTATTTGGCAACGCTGCAAGCTGTGCGCTCATGTCACACTTCAGTTCATCACGTACGGTTTATTATCAACTATTTATTATGTTTTAAAAAAGAAAAATAATCCAAAAATATTTATCGCATAAAAAATATAAATAAAATATAGAAATATAAATATAAATATAAATATAAATATATAAATATAAAGATAAAGATAAATATATAAATATAAAAATATAAATCAAAATTTTAATTAAAAAAAAATTAACAGTTAGGTAAAACATAGATACGCATAAATAATTTATTTTACATAACAGGTTATAGTTTATATTTTCTGCATATATTATTATCGAGCATATACATATTGTATATATTTGTTACATTGCAAGTTGGTGCGTGATAGATTTCAAAATTTTTATGTTTTTTGTTACTCGAGATTTGCCCCGTACATCTTCTCCAAGCAACAACCGTACTCCTTCGTCACCACCTTGCATGTAGGCCTCTTTCAGTATTTTTAAATTAATCCCATTTTTGGCAATTTTCATTTTCATGCTCGACGAAATTCCGTTTAACGATTCTAAAGAGGCTTTATTGATGGCAACTTCGGCTGCTTGCATTTGTACTCGCAGTATGTCAGCAACACTCCTCGCATGGCTTTTTATCGTGTCTGTTTTTATGTTGATCTTAACTAGAAGTTTATTCAATATTAAGACATCAGATACAGCATTGTGCATTTGCATTTCATTAACTGAATCAGCACCAAGTAAATCATAAGCAAGTGATTCTTGATTAAACTTTTTTTCTCTTTTTTCCGAGCTAAAAGGTTTTCTCGAAATATTTCAAGAGTATCAGCAAATCCTTTTACAATCTCTTGAAATTTTTCGAAAAGACCAAATTTCTTCATATGCCGAATAATTATTGGAGCAACAAATCTGTTAGAAACACGATTACATTGTATTTATATTAATAAGTTAAAATATTAATAGTTAAAATATACCTGAATCCGTTATGTGCAACCAGAATTATATTGCTTTTTTGTAAACGTAAATAATCAAGAAATTTTGAAAAAGCCATGCCAGGGGGGAGAGTGTTAAGGCGATTTTCATGCAAAAACATTTCACCATTTGTCACTCGCAATCCAGTTACTATAGATGCCTGATGGGACATACCTTTTGACGGAACAATATATGCATTGAAGATATTATTTTCACCAGAGCAAGCAGCAATCTAAAACGTAGCAAAAACTGTAATTTCAAATTCAACCTAGCTAAGAATTGCTTTTTGCCACAACCTGAACAATTTCTGATAATTTAGACAGTCCAGTAGTTTCGATGTCAAAAAGTATCACATTGCAATTATTGAAATCAATGGATGATCTCTTTTCATCTATAAAAATATTATGTATATTTTTAACAGAGTTATTTACTAACATTAAAAGAAAATAGTAAAATTATTTTAAATAATAAAAGAAAACAATGAATTACCGAGTATTTCTGAAAATGAGATAGTATTAAAACCACAATTTGATTGATACGTGATACCTTCTCGGTTTTCTGTAGCAGTAGCTTTACTGCATCGACGTTGTTTTGCAAAAAGCCTTCTTCGCTTTATTTCGATAGTCTTGAGCTGTTTCAATTTGCGCTCGTGAATCAGATCTTTTGCCGTACGGAATTTTTTAGTTTTGTGACCGGGTGAAAGCAAAGCTTTTTCATTAACTTTTAAAATATATTGAGATCCGAGGTTCTTTTGGCAGACGGCTGTAACCACCCTCCAGTGCAATGATTCTGATGCAGCATAGTGACGATTCTTAGGATACTTACTGGCGACAATATTATTAAATGATTCATTTCCTTGACTGGATGCACAAGGCGCTAATTTGTCAGCATTGTTGGCGAATCGTGAAAATATTTGCGTCAATGAAACACGTAGATCGGGATCTGATAAAGGTTCTCCATTTGGTAAACTTCTGTAAAGTATTTTTTCTTCGGTGTTTCGATGTCGACACCACTCTTCACATTCATCGTGTTTTCCATAGGCATGAGGAACAATATTTAGTAATGCCTTGTTTACTTTTTGTGCGTAATCTCGATTTTGTGTTAGTGCAAAAGAAAAACATTTGCCAAAGTATTGTATTAATTTTAACGGTAGATGTATCGCATATAATGCACTAGTCAATCCTTTCTTTGCATGGTTTAAATCGGACCATTTTTTTATTTTAGTCGCAGATTCCCTGCGTACTGCAGAAATAGTGCTGCAATCATCGTCACCGATTAATACAGAAATTTTGGCGTTCTATTCTTGGAGAATAGGATTATGATTGATGAGTTCAATTGCCATATTACTTTCCATTGCCTTGGCGGATCCCACAAAATTTTTTCTACAATCGTGATCTTCTAGTTTTCGACCATGTTCACATTTTGAACACCGTTTGCTTTGCGTGGCAAACGACAAAATCTTTCCAGTATTATAACCAATTAGAGAACTGTGGCCTATCAGATAAGAAAAAAGAAAAATTTTTATATATACAAAAAAATTGCATGTACAAAAATAAAATTACTAGATAACTATGCGAACCAGATAAACTATTATATGCGTGGCCAGTCCCTCTCCGTTGCCATCCAGCATCGAATGAAGCTTTTAACTCTACCGACTCGACATTGTCATTACATGCGGTTAAATTATTGTTGTAATTCTTCGTTGAAATCTAAATTTATTTTTTCTCTACTCGTCATTTGACTATAAAATTAAATATCGTTAAACTTATTAATAAAAATATTATATAATAATAATCATAATATTCATATTAAAAAAGTTGCAAATTTTTTGCAGTGAAAATGAATAAAATGTAATTTGTATTTAAATTTTACTCTGCTTTCAAATTATTGTGAACTTTTGTTAACGCGATCTCTTCGCGAACACTTTCTTGGCAACTTTCAAGTGCCACAGCCTCAATAGCTGGGCCTACGATACGCTCATATCTTTTTAATAGAGCCCACGTGACTGTTGGTACATTAATTGCTGACAAAATTGTATTTATTTGAGCTTCGCCAATTCCGGCATCAAAGAGTGCTAAAACGAAAAATACAGGCTTTTTTCTACCTTCCTTTTCCATTAAAAAATGTATTATTTATTTTTACCAATAGCTAATTTGCAGTCAACGTCGAACAGTCGTGGCGCCGTAAGTCTGTGATAATTAGTGTGAACAAAATAAATCTTGTCACATATTTTGCATTGAATTTGGAAAATACTTGCAAGACCAAATAATTGTTCTGATTTAATATTTCTTAATGATAAAGGCATGTCACAAGCAGTACACCACAGTTCAGCTGCAAGCATTTTAATTTCTACAAGTCGACGTCCATTAAAAACTAAATAATTTGCAAAATCGGACTCCTTTACCAAAATATAAATTACAGTTACAATGCCAATTATCTTGTTCTTCCAGTTATTTAATTAATAATATTACCGTTTCTGTAACCTTACCTTATTGAATCTTTTCTTTGTAGAATTGATAATATTTTGAGTGCGCTGCTTCACTTTTATTTTCACAAATTGTCCCTTATTTTTGCCCACATTACTCCTCACTTTATGTTTCTTATCACTCATTATTATTATAAAATCTCTCTTTGATAAAAAGAAAATGTCACAATATTCTTTGATTAATGAAATTGACACTTACATTGACACTTTTGTTATCAACTTCACATTTTACAATCGGCGCCCTGAAAAGCGCAGCGTTGCCATATTGTTCTGACAGTAAAATTTACCGAAAAATGAAAAATTTCTAAATACACATAATATTTTCACTTTTTTCTTATAATTAAACATAATAATCAATTATAACTTGATTTTATATAAGTTTAATGCAATATACAAGAATTTGCTAAGGCCCTGCTTAAGTGCCTACAAAATACGCTCCTCCGTGAAAGGAATACCTTAAGTAGAATAGTATCTTACATTGATGCAATGCCTATTGAAAAAGAGTTACAATTTTCTCAACTTCAGGATCCTAAATTAAAATTAATAGCTAAAAGTCTAACCCAAAAAGAACATGAGAAATATGAACTATTCGATGGTCTTGTTTATAGAAAATCCACTTCAACCCCGCGTTTTGTCGTACCAGATCAAATGGTACACAGTGTTATACAGTATTATCACGATGATATGGCACATTGTGGCTTTGATAAAACTGTACAAGTTTTTAACGCATTTCAACGCATTATTGGTTTCCCTCACTTAAGAAAAGAGTCAGAAACTATATCGACAATTGTTTAATATGTCTGATGACTAATACAGCATTAAATTCACGAGAAGGTGATATGCAAATCACTAACACTCCTACTTTTCCATATGAAGTTTAGTTCATTTAAATCATTTCGGTCCACTAAAGGAAGCATCTGACGGTTCAAAACACATATTGGTTCTAGTAGACGCCTTTACTAGATTTACAAATCTTTTCCCAGTCAAAACCACTAACGCTAAAGAAACTATAAAACATTAGCTTATATTTTTAATGACCGAGGTAACCCTTCATTTTTGGTCTCGGACAGAGGTACAGCCTTTACTTCTTCAGAATTTTCAGACTTTATATCTTCACGTAATATTAAACATCGCTTGGTAGCCGTTACAGCGCCATGGGCGAACGATTTAGTAGAAAGAATCAACAGATTTCTAAAATCTTTTCTTAAAAAGGTCGTTGATGACAAATTATCTTGAAATACACACATAGATAAAATACAATATGTAATCAATAACACTTATCATTCAGCATTAAAGGCTACTCCCTCGAAACTTTTATTCGGTTTCGAACAAAGAAATCATTCCGATGCTCCTTTGGTCCGGCATCTACATAGTATTGCCAAAACAGAATTAGATATAAATAAAGAAAGAGAAAATTCTCACGTGATATTGCTCTCGAAATTACGAATAAGATGAAAGAGTACAACAAAATGTATTATGATGAAAAACATAGAAAACCTACAGCATATAATCCCGGAGATTATGTCCTTATTAAAGACTCTGTTCTTAAGCCAGTGGAGGACAATAAATTAAAACCCCGCTATAAAGGTCTGTATTTAGTTTCTAAAGTACTAAACACAAAAATCGTTATGTTATACAGGATATACCTGGTTTCAATGTAACACAGAAACCATACAATTCCATTCTCTCGTCAGACCGTATGAAACCATGGGTAAAACCTATTGGTAAAGTTACTTAATATTGACACTATAATTTGCCATTATACATTTATTGTATGCTTACACGTACTATGATATGATTTATTTTTATATATATAATTTTTTCATGGTCTATAATTCTTATGATTTAACAAAAGTTTTAATGGTCTTATTTATGGTTTACATTTATATGTTTATTTCATTTATGATTTATTTCATATAATATTTTATTCTACAATTTATTCATTATGGTCCCATTTATGGTTTATATTCATATGTCTGTTTCACTTATGATTTATTGATTTAACAGATGTATTAATATGATACAATTTATTCTTCATGATAATTCATTTATTATGATCTCATTTATAGTTTATATGATTATTTCTAAACAGGAATAAATTTCATATGAGTCGCCAGTATTAAATGAATACACAATAATTAATTTTAATTGACCTGACTGGCAAAGATTTTTATTAATTTCACTACGTTTCGACCCTTGGTCCGGGTCCTTTTCAAGTGTACTACAAGAATAATATTACATTAGATCTGACAAAAATCAATTACACGCCATTACATAAGTACTACGCTACTGTACATTTACCTTAAATAAAATTTAAAAATGAGTCAGCCCATGATATTGTTATAGGGCGAGTTCTTCGGTACGTCTCGCGTAAAGCAACGAAACTGTCAAACTAATGTTAAGATTACTAAATAAACACATCACAAATGACTCATAAACAACAAGCTAATGTCATGTGTCAAATATTATGTTGTCATAAACCGCGTTTAAATTTTCCGTGTCCTTTTGTAAATTAATCGTATTCGTATGCTTTTTAATCAAGAACATTTCAGCAATTTCTCTTTTTCTTCTTTGTTTTTCACAATGTAAAATTTTTGTTCCTGACCAATCAAATTCATGGTTAAACTCGCATCTATGTTTACTTATGACATTGTAATTACTTATATGTTTTTTAATATTGCTGGAGTGTTCCTTAATTCTAGTTTTTAATTTACAAAAGGACACGGAAAATTTAAACGCGGTTTATGACAACATAATATTTGACACATGACATTAGCTTGTTGTTTATGAGTCATTTGTGATGTGTTTATTTAGTAATCTTAACATTAGTTTGACAGTTTCGTTGCTTTACGCGAGACGTACCGAAGAACTCGCCCTATAACAATATCATGGGCTGACTCATTTTTAAATTTTATTTAAGGTAAATGTACAGTAGCGTAGTACTTATGTAATGGCGTGTAATTGATTTTTGTCAGATCTAATGTAATATTATTCTTGTAGTACACTTGAAAAGGACCCGGACCAAGGGTCGAAACGTAATGAAATTAATAAAAATCTTTGCCAGTCAGGTCAATTAAAATTAATTATTGTGTAATGATTATTTCTGTATCAGGATAAGAGGAATAGGCAAGTGAGAGCCGGGTGCAAGAACTTAAGCGCTAAGACTTCAGTTGTAATCTTCTTTATTTAAATTTGAACGTTTCGGTCCTTTCTTTGGACCATCTTCAGCATTGTGTTTACAGAATGGTGTACAAATTAATACTGACGGATTGTGAAATGACAAGATCATAAAAGAGTGAACTTTGAAATACAAAACAATAACAGATCATAAATGATCGTAAAATTCTATTGATGGATTGAAATCAAAACAAATCATAAAGGAGCGAGATGAGATGTGTCAATCAATAACAGATCGTAAATAGAATTTTACGATCATTTATGATCTGTTATTGTTTTGTACTTCAAAGTTCACTCTTTTATGATCTTGTCATTTCACAATCCGTCAGTATTAATTTGTACACCATTCTGTAAACACAATGCTGAAGATGGTCCAAAGAAAGGACCGAAACGTTCAAGTTTAAATATAGAAGATTACAACTGAAGTCTTAGCGCTTAAGTTCTTGCGCCCGGCTCTCACTTGCCTATTCCTCTTATCCTGATACATGAGTATAATAGAGCCCTTTACTTTAATTTATTATAATTATTTCTTTTATGATTCAAAGTTATTAATATGTGATTATTTCATTTATGATTTACAGTATTATAAAATTGTGATATTATTTTACTTATGATTTGAAATTATTGATATGTGATTGTTTCATTCATGACTTGCAATATTATGAAATTGTGATAACTCTTAGAATTTAATATCGTTTATTCCTAGCTTTAAGTTAATTGTCCTCCAGTATTATTACATACATATTGCTTATGTTATTATATTTTCAACCATTGTATATACTAATTACGATATTTTATTATAGCATTATTTTATTTTGTAAACGCATTCGGGACAAATGCGTATAGTCAGGTATGGCCGAACTGTAAGGCTACACCTTACCCCGCGCCATCTAGATAACATTGCGTGTGCATCCGCAAGCGCTTCTGCGCATGTGCAGCGACGTCATGATGACGTAAAGTGCACCAATTGAAGTGCACCAACAAGGTCACGTGGTCGGCTTGGCCCGGGCGCCCGGGCCTCGTGCGTGCAGCAGCGTGCTGCAAGACACTCACTCGTGCTGGAACCTCGAGGAGAGTCAAACGTGTCGCTTAGCGCTCTGAGCAGTTCTTTGGTTGTGAGAGTGTGAGTACCGAATCTCAATTATACGCGATTCCACGTGTATCAACCATTTATATTCACAGAATATATATGTATCTATTTGTTCGTTCAATCTAAGAACAGCATTCTTATTGAAAGAAGATCCACCGTCAGTGAATCTCTCTTTGTCTGAGCTCTCCTCATCCTGTTACAAAGAACGGCCTCCTCGCCTGATCCTAACCCGCGAGAGGATCGTTACAATATTCAGTTTAATAATACGCGTTACAAATATATTTTGGTATGTTAAACAATAGACGGAAACGCAAAGAGTTTGTTGGACGACGCCAACAATATCGAAGAGTATTAGAAGCTGTAAAGAAAACATTTTCTGTCAATGATTCTAATAGAATGTTGTAACGTACCGCTTTCGCGAGACGGCTCGGATTTGCTCAATCGGGATCAGGGCTCGTGAAAGGGCTTGCGAGACAACCGAACGAATATTTAGAATAAAAAGATGTTTATTCAAGTGTGAGTGCATGTACAAAGTGTTGTGGTTGTGTATGTATAAATGTACTGTATGCGTGTATAATCGATGCGCGAAATGTAGGTGTGTATGTGTATTCGATGCGTAATTGTATGTATGTATGTTCGACGCGAATATATACAGTGTAAATGCGGTGATGTGTACGTGGTACAGTGTGAATGCGTAGTCGTGTGCGTGTGCAAGTATGCGAGAGTATAATTATTCTCCGATAATTTCGAATAATGATCTCGGTCGGATTCGGCGGCGCTCGGGCGGTCCCGGCGGCGGTGCGGAAGGAACCGTCGCTCGGCGCTCTCCGTCGGAGATCGGAGCGGTTCGAAGAGCCGAGCGACGGCCCTGTATACGAGAGCCGGCGGCCGTTTAAAGGCCCGAATCCGTAACAATTTGAGAATAATTAAAAAGAGCACAATGCGCCCCGCTACCCCTTGCCCGGTTGTTGGTCGCCGGGCGGCAGCCTTCCGGCGCCGGCGGATCGACGGCCAGGTAACGATCTACGGGGGGGATCGTACAATGTTTTGTAATATTGTAGCTGCAGCTACATCAGATGAAATAGATGACATCGTCTAATAATTTAAATAGTAACGTAGGTTTAATTATTAATAATGAAACGAGTAATAATGAAAATATTTCGGAAAATAGTGACTGTTCAAATGTACAATTTGATAATTATTTTGATATTGATACTGTGTCTCACATTTCTAGTGAACACTTATTAAATAATTCTTTCGACACAGATCTAAACATTAGTTTAGAAAATCAAAATAGCCTGAGAGAAAAATTAGTTAGATGGGCTATCAATAAATATATCACACTTAGCTATAACAGATCTCTTGCATATACTCTCGCCCTATCATCCAGAATTACCTCTACATGCTTGCACATTATTAGATACTCCATGTTCTTCACACACTTCTCTATATTTCACAAATTAGGAACTAGAGAGTTCTGTTACTTAAATATGAATGCTCCTTTAAAAAACATACTGTCACAAAAATATACTCAAAAATGTTTAAAATGTTGTAAGATATTAAACTTTAGATATTAAACTTTAGATATTAAACTTTAGATATTTAACTTTGTTTTAATATACGAGGTCTGTCCCAAAAGTAAGTGTACTGATTTTCCTATGTACGACTTGGCAACGTAGAACCTCGTTGATGGATATTGGCGTGTTGGTAGTGACCTTGGCTGCGTGTCCATACTTGTTTCAACTCGATCGGTTGAGTCAATCGTCCGCTACTGCTGTTTGAGTACGGTCGTGTTTTATAACCTCGTTACGTTTGCGATGAAGCGAAATATCGAACAACGGTACGCTATCAAATTTTGTGTGAAACTCAAGAAATCTGCCACCGAGACATTTTCATCTTTAACGGAAGCTTATGGAGATGCTATTCTATTAAGAAATATAGTTTTTAAGTGGCACAGAGCTTTCAAAGAGGGCCGAGAAAATGTTGAAAATGAACCTCGTTCTGGAAAGCCAATCTCGTCAACAAACGATCAAAATGTGAAAGTTGTGCGAGCTCTGATGGCAAAAGACCGCCGATTGAGTGTCAGGATGATTGCAGAACAAACGGGCTTGGATAAAAATGCAATTCATAGAATTCTAACAGATGATTTGCGCATGCGAAAAATTTGTGCAAAACTGGTGCCCAAACACTTGTCTGTGGAGCAAAAAGCGATCCGGTTGAAAATTTGTCAGGATTTGGCTCAATTTCGAAGACTCGAAATTGAGCCAAATTTCTTAGATAAAGTAATAACAGGAGATGAATCATGGATGTACGAGTACGATCCCGAGACCAAACGGCAAAGTGAGGAATGGCACACGAAAAATTCTCCTCGTTCGAAGAAAGCACGCATGAGCAGATCCAAAGTGAAAACGATGATTATCGTTTTTTTCGATAGCCGTGGCATTGTGCACAAGAATTTATACCTCCAGGACTGACAGTTAATCAGGCCTTCTACAAAGATGTCTTGGAACGACTTCAAAAACGGGTCCAGCGAGTCCGAAGGGACATTGCCGACGATTGGGTGCTGCACCACGATAACGCGCCTGCTCACACAGCGCTTTCAATTCGTGAATTTCTGACGAAAAAAACATTCCCACACTTCCACAACCTCCCTACAGCCCAGATCTAGCTCCGTCCGATTTCTACCTCTTCCCTAAGTTGAAATCGAAATTGAAAAGTCATCATTTCGGGACTGTGGAAAATAAAAGAAATTGTAACCGATGAACTAAAAACACTTACGGAAAATGACTTCCAATACTGCTACGATCAGTGAAAAAAACGTTGGAACCACTGTGTAACTTCCCAAAGGTCGTACTTTGAAGGAGATAATTTGTAATTTCAGTTGAGTCCAATAAACATTTAAATAAAAAGATCAGTACACTTACTTTTGGGAAAGACCTCGTAGAGGGTATTCCATTGTTTAAAAGCAACAGAACACAATTATGGTTCTATTCTAGGACTTATAAAAAATTTTTGTAGTGATCCATTTGTTATTTCACTTTATTCACTAAAGTAAAATGGGAGGGGGGGGGGTGAACTTTAATGCCTCGAGGGCTTTTGTCTCCACGTCTTATGAAACGATATTTGCAATTATGGGAGAGAGCGGGGAGCCCATCAGTGATGCCAGAAACAGGTCGCAAGCAACACGCAACCGTAGTGGGGAGAATGACGCACACAAGCGAAAACCGCGTACGTGTGAGCTCGGCGTTTCGGCTAGCTTCGGATAGCAGAAGAGAACAGATATACTGTTTTCTGTCTCCTTCTCTACCGAACCGACAACGAAAGCGACGAGCGATGCGGCGACGTTATGTTGCTCGATTCTTAATACGCGTCACAGCGTTAAATGTTTTCTTACAGCCTTCCTGTGTTATAAATAAAATGTTTTTTTTTTCACAACCTTCTAACATTATATATTAAATGGATTTTTACAGCCTTTTGATATAATTTTACCCAAATATTTTTTAACTTTGTTTAAGGAAATATTTATTAAAACGTAGGTACTTATATTATTTAAAAGAAAATAAATTTTTTATTTTTAAAAGAATATATTTTAATTAATAGTATTAAATATTTTATCCGTCTAAAAAAGACATCACAGATGTAAAAAAAAGCGCTAAGTATATCTTTCTCTAGCAAAAATAGTTCTTTACAAAACTTAATCGCCATCAAAGATATTATCTTATCAAAAATTATACAATAAATTATATATTTTTTACCTTAACAAAAATTAATCGCCATCAAAAATATTTCTTCTCAAAAATTATATTTATAAATTATATTTTATCTTTATTAATAACATGGAAAAAAACAAAATAATAGCATTAAAAAGACGTGAAATAAAAAAATCACGCTAAGTAAATTTAGAAAAATATAATGTATAATATTCAGATGAATTATTTTCTATAATTAGAGTAGATCTATTTAATGTAAAATGCAGAAAATATTAAAATTGCAAAATTTTGCATTTGTTTATCTATCTAATATTGCATTCTATTTTATTTGCAATAAAATATATATATAGCATAGTATGGAATGTAAATATATATAATAAACTTTATTTATATCTCTTAATAATTATTCGTTTGCGTGTTGCTTGCGACCTGTTTCTGGCATCACTGGAGCCCATGGGTGTTCCGAAAGTTTGTTGGTATATAACTCCGTTGAATGTGAAAGAAGTCGAGTTTAATATTATTTTCACAGCTGTAATAAATTCAAATTTAGGAATGTTGCAATTCTTCGAAATGTGGTTCCATCTGACGGAAACACTATCGATTGCCATTTCAATCGGGATGTTAGTAAAAAGGGAAATGACATCTAGGCCGGTATTCATAGTCCGATCTTATATTTAAGATCGTCTTAAGTACGGTCTTGAGATGCTATGCGGCCATTTGATTGGTTGAATGGGATCTTAAGACGACTCAAGACCAGACTTAAGACAATCTTAAATATAAGTGTGGGTAATTATCCACTAGAGTAAATGAGGAGAGTGTGTTTGTCCAACAAAGAAAACTTTATTCCGTACAATAATGTTAGAAAAATGAATGTTCGCTTAACTCTGTTCTTTTATCACTAAAATATCACAGGCTAACAGTTCGCCAGCTGCCGTGGAAATGCCCGACAACGTGGCCGAATATTCTGGATTTCCTGCTTGCGTCTGCGCGTTCCATTGCGCTTGCGCGCTGGATGGTTGTTCCTAGGCGCTGCCACAGGTGCTCCCCCTTAAGTGGCTTGCTCTGTCAAACTGCGAAAGTGACCTTGGGAAGCCTAGGGAGTTGTTGCTGTTCGTCTGCGGGTTCCGATAGCCCAGGAGTTAGTTCCGGTTGCGTGGCTTCTAGGAATGCCGACTTGAGTCTATCTATATTAATATTTTGAGCTGTGCCTTTGAAGTTGATTCTGAAAACAGATTGGTTAATTTTTGTTATGACAGGAAATGAACGTTCGTATGGTTGATCCAGTGGACTCCTAGATTTGTCAACTCGGACAAAAACATGGGTGCTGTCGTCTAGATCCTTGTAGATGAACAGTTTGATTCTAACGTGGTGTGCTGTAGGCACTAAACGGATTGCCTTCATGTATTCTTTGAATTTCTCGACGAACATCTGTGGGTATCCTATTGTTTCTTTGGAGGCAAAATATTCTCCAGGAATGCGAAGTGTTGTACCGAGTACAAGCTCGGCTGCGGACGCTTTGATGTCTTCTTTAAAACTCGTTCTGAGGCCAAATAATACTGTAGGAAGTGCTTCTGTCCATTCTCGTGTTGATGTTGCACGGCATCTTAAAACGGTTTTGAGGGAACGATGCCACCTCTCCACCATACCATTTGATTGCGGGTGGTTTGCCGTCGTTCGGATCCTGGTTGCTCCTATAAGTTTCGTTAGTGCATCAAATATTAAAGATTCGAATTGGCTACCTCTATCAGTTGTTATAATGGCTGGAGCTCTGAATCGAGCGACCCAGGTACTGAAAAATGCCGTGACGATTGTGTCTGCAGTCGTGTCTGTAATTGGAGTTGCTTCAGGCCATCTGGTGCTGCGGTCAGTCATTGTTAAGCAATATTTATAGCCTTTAGATACTGGTAATGGACCACCTATGTCGAGGTGCACGTGATAGAATCTGTCTCGTGGGATTTCATTATGTTGCGGAACTTGTCTGTTATGCCGTTGGATTTTCGAGCGTTGGCAGGGAAGACATGTCCGTACACAGGATATGATGTCCTTATTGATGCTAGGCCAAGTAAATTTCTTCGCTATAAGTTTTCGTGTCGCCTTTGCGCCGGGATGTGACATTTTGTGGACGACATCGAGAATTCTCTTTCGTAGTGTAGTTGGTACGTATATGCGGATGTCGTTGGAGACGTCGCAGTAAATTGTTGTGTCCGAATCGTCGATTCGTAGCTTTTTCATGCTGAGTGACGTCTGACTGTTTAGTATTCTTGTGAGTTCTTCGTCTCGTCGTTGTTCTTCAGCTAGCTCTTCTGTGCTGACAATGGTAGGCATCTCGATTGCGTTCACTCTTGATAGAGAGTCAGCTACAACGTTGTTTTTGCCAGGAACATGTTCGATTTGAGTAACAAATTGGCTGATGAAACTAAGTTGGCGTTGCTGTCGTGGTGATGCCTTCTCAAGTTTTTGCTGTAATGCATATGTAAGAGGCTTCTGATCTGTGTAGATTGTTAGATTGCGTCCTTCCACCATATATCTAAAAATTTTTATTGCTTCATAAATGGCTAGCAATTCTCGATCGTAAGCGCTGTAATTGACTTGCGCTTTATTAAGTTTACGTGAGAAAAATCCGAGAGGTTGTCTGCAACCATCGCATTCTTGCTCGAGTACTGCTCCGATAGCGAAGTTTGAGGTGTCGGTGCTAATTATCACTGGTGCGTTCTCCGCTGAGTGCGCTAGCAATGCCGCGTTCGCCAGCTTATTTTTAGTCTTCAAATGCTTGACTAGTTGCTTCGTTCAACGGGACCGGTCGCTTGTCTTTTCTTGGAGTCGCGTGTGAGTGCGTGTAATGATGATTGTGTATCTGCTGCTGCAGGAAGGAATCGACGATAAAAATTTATCGTACCTAAAAAACGTCGTAACTTCTCGATCGTCTTGGGTTTCTGCAGTTGTAATATTTTTTTTTTACGAGGGAGGAGGAAATGCATAATGCAGACCTGACCGCCCGTACGGCCAGGTACTGTGGGACTCTCACCGCACTAAAACCTTCCCCCCGTGACCCCTTTTGGGCTTAGTGTCGGGACCCCGGGGACCCGCTCGCGCATAACAGCCCGAGGGCCCGACGGCCCGGTTCTTTACATCCCCCGTAATCCCTCCCGCATTCCTCGTCAATCTCCCAAACTCAACCCCTCCCTCTCCCCCCGGCACCAGCCCTACCCTCTTTCCCCTGGACCCTGTTTTCCTAACTAATGTGTGTAAATGAGTCAAGTGAGATGAGGTGTGTGTCTAGTGTATTTGTGTAAATGTAATGAGTGTTTCCAATGTCCCAACCCCATGAATGTAAGTTTGAGTGTAAGTGTGATGTGTATAGTGTATGGTGTATGTGTGGGTGATTAAGAAAAAGGGGGTGCAAGAGTATGTGGATATATTACTACATCCACAATCTGCACCCAACTAGCTAATAGAAATGATACTTTCTATGTATTTATGACTAACTAAACGCAAGAAAGTGTACCCCCCACCCCCTATCCTTCCCACCCTTTTTAACTCTTTACGAGAGACTGAGGAGGAGTGCCTTCTCGAGCCAAACCAACGAACGAACCGGAACGAAAAGACTCATTCACACTGAGTGACCAAGAGCGACCCAGTCCAACACCATAAGTGAAGTTCGACCGTCGCCACTCGTGGTCCCTCTCACTCACTCACCCACTCACTCCCAACACAGATACAAACAAGACAAAATTCACACACAGAACCAATGAATATGGAAACTAGGTGCGTGCAAATGAGTGTGAATGCAAACGAATATATAAACGACTCCGGGACAATTATACAGACGCTTATCAAACCGACTATCACTCATCCGAGTCGTCCTCTCCATTGGACGGAGTAGCATCTCTCGCCCTCTCTCGTCTCTTCTCTTCTTCTTCCTTCTTTCGCATAATTTCCTCCGCGAAGGCAGAGAAGGCCAGCCAACGATCTCTTGACATCGCAACAGCATCCACGATGTCAGCCAAGGTAAAATCTTGTTCTAGCTCTAGTTTGCGTTGGAGTCGTATCCTCTGAGGATCCCAAGCTGGGCACTCTCTTAGTGTGTGGAACGCGTCGTCCTCCTCACCGCAGAAGTCGCAACTGGGATCCGGTCGCTTCCCGATTCGATGCAAAAACTTGTCGAAACATCCGTGGCCCGTCATAAGCTGCGTCAGATGAAATGACATGCTACCACCGATGCGTGCCATCCATATCTCCAATCTCGGAACTATGGCCATCTTCGTGTATTCGCCCGAGGTGTTCGGTTTCTCTAATTCATTACGCCACAGTTCGTACATCCTCGAGTACTCTTCATCCTTGGCTGCGTCCCTCGTTTCCTTGGAATATTCGCCGTCTTCCTTGAGTTTCCTCACTTTCTCGTAGAGCCTCTTCCTCATTGGTGCCAAAAGCTTCAAAGGGGGAGTCCCGGCCAGCAGGAAGGCCGCGTTGCCGGATACCGTACGCTGAGATGGTTCGCTGCGCGACAACGCGTTGTAGACCATTCAGCGACACCTGCCGTCCACTTCGAGTAAACTCGTCTCCCCATACAGGAGCGCCATAAAGGATGACCGAAAGAATAACATAAGCGAACAACCGGCGCTTTCTTTCGTCCGGGCCCTTCAAATTCGGCATAAGCCCATGTAAGGCCCTGATTACACGGCCGGCCTTACCTTCGATATATCGAAAGTGATCGCTAAATGTCCACTTAGTATCAATATACACACCTAAGTATCTAATGCTGTCTGCGATATCGATGCAAACATCGTTAATCATTATGTGGCTCGGTAAATTTTCCGTTCTCTTACCATAAAAGAGTATAACCTCGGTCTTTTCGGTGGCCACCGAAGTTGTAATATAGCATCGACTCGTTTTTTTGCATGGTCTTGTTCCGTCCTTGGAAATGATACAGCCGAGATACTACACTTCTTTCTGGCCGAAGGTACTCTTCTCAAGGTTATTGGTAAGTCCGTACTCTTTAAGCCTTTGAAATACTTCTCGCAGGTGTTGTTTGTGTTCCTCGATGGTTCTGGAAGCAATGAGAATATCATCGATAACAGAAGCATGCGTCTATACCTCGGAGAGTTACGTCCATGAACCTTTGGAACGTCTGGGCTGCATTTCTCAGTCCGAATGGCATTGAATTGAATTCGTACAATCCGAATGGAGTTATGATAGCCGTCTTTTCTTTGTCTTCTGCCATTGGGATTTGATGGTACGTTCTTGTCAAGTCGAGTGTCGTGAATATTGCGCGATCTCGTAGTTTATGAGCGAAATCTTGAAGATGTGGTATGGGAGTTCGAGAGTGCGTGAACCGTAAGTACGAATCGCTGAACCGTTGGCGGCAAAAAGCCGTGTCCTGGGGGTGTCTTCGTATCGACGATTCCAGTTCTTTGGTAGTACTGACGCGTCTGATCCTGTATCGATTAAGAAGGTCGTTCCGGATTTTTGGTCCTTGACTAGGAGGCGGAGTGGTCTATGTTGGCCGTTGACAGTCGCCTCAACCTGCCTTGGCCGAACTAGTTTTCCTGCTTCTCGTTTGTTTTTGTCCACTCGCATGGTAGTAAGCAATGACGTGCTGTATTGCCAAATCTAGAATGGTAATAGCAGATTTTAGTACGTGGGCTTCTATTTACGGACTCACCGCGACTTCTTGATCTTGAGCGGCGTCGTCCATGTTGATTCCTGCCTCGGTACTGCTGTCGGCGTGTGTTCTTTGCGAGATTCAGCTGTTGGATTTGTAATTTCAGTTATTGTATCTGTTCTTCCATAGAGACACTCTGGGTTGTCTCACTGCTGGTATTATTCTCTGCTTTCACTGCTGCGACAAGTGCCTGTGGTTTAATGACTTCCATGATGCGGTCTGCCTGTAACGCTAGTACGCTGAGGTCTTCCGTTGGGCTAATAGCTAATATGCCTTGTACATTTTCCGGAAGTTGTTCTAGAAACAGACTGCGGATAATTGAATCCAGGCATTGCCCTCCTGCTAGGTTACGCAAGCGTTGTAGGAAATGAGATGGTTTATCATCGGCTATTTCTTGACCGCGCAACAATTTTTTTAGGCTAGCCTCGCGCGATTCGCTAAACATATTGATAATGCGTTTTTTTATGCAGTCGTATTTGCCGTCAATAGGAGGGTTTGCTACGATGTCCGCGACGAAAAGCATTATAGCGGGATCGAGGTTAGCTAACACGTGTCGGTATTTAGTGTCGTCGACGCGCGTAAGAGAAATGTAGCCTCAACTACCTTAAACCAATATTCCGGCATTCCACGCCATAATGGCTGCGGTAGCTTAATGACCTTGGTTGTATTTACCCAGGTGTCGTCGAAATTGAACTGTGGAATTGCGTCACCTCGTGGCGTAGGCATCCTATGCAACGCCTCGATGGGATTCGGTAGAGGAATCGCCCTTGCTTCGGATTGTCCGTCCGTCGCGGTTGGTTGGAGTTCTCCTTCGTCTTCGCCGGTGCCGGTGGGCACCGGCGAAGCTATAAAAATTTTATAACCGTATTTTTATAACCGGAGAACTATAAAAATACTGGATGGGTCTAATATCTTTCGTCTCGTTTTTTTGTTTAGTCAGTAAACGATTAAATTTCTGGTTGAGTTTAAAATAATGATTGTTAATCTTTTAATTAAACTTCTATCGAATGTTACATAAAGTTATAGAGAGTATTTCTATAATATATTCATGTAATATTTGTTAGATATATCAAATAATTTATCTTAAACAATGTTATTCTGCTACAAGTTTGAGGTTATCCATAGTTGTAAATAAAGCCGCATGACAAATATAATAATTAATAAAGCGTTCAATGCCAAAAAGATGTAATGATATAATGACAGATTAGACTTGTGTATCCGCGTATCGTCATTGCATATTAGTGTAGACAGGAAGCATGCACCGTTGCGTACCAAATTTTTTATATGCAAAGACGCACAAAATGTCGTATCATTGAATTGATAATACGCGGATATGTAACAATTTTAAGTCTGTTCGTCTTTAGAGTTAATTATCTTTTTGGTATTGAATACCTTACATTTTCTGTGCAGCTTATGCAACTAAAGATTGTATGATTTACACTAAATGAAAAAAATTTTTTTGCAGATATATGTCAAAATGAAAAGAGCAAGCTTCCCTTATCTAAAGCTAGCTGCACACGATGCTTTCTTTGCTGCTGGATTTCTTGCTAGATCGCGTGCTTGCTACGCTGCGGGCAGCCATGCTGGCAGCCCTGTTTTGGTTTGGCTTCAGACGTTATAGGCTTTTATGCTAGTTTTCGTGCTAGTTTTCGTGCTATCAGTCGAAGATCAAGTAATGTCACATTTGTATACACTGTTAACCTGTACAATACTAATTATAATTATTATTTTATTTTAAAATAATATATTACGGCTTTTGTATTGGCATCTACTAAATAAACATGGAACAGAACGTTATTACTGCAGTACGACGTCGAAAAAATCTAATTGCATTATTTTTAATTATTAATAAATTACGACAAAACCAACATCACCGACGTTTGTGGAGTCGAGAATGGTTGCAGCGATGCGATGTGTGTAGTAGTGTGCTAACTATGTTATTTAAAGAACTTGGGTAAGCATTTTTGTGACTTTTTTTAGTTTCATACGTTTTATAAATATTTTTTCTTGTAGACCTGAAGATCCAAAAGCTTTTCAAAATTATGTTCGAATGCAAGAAGAAGTTATGAATAAATTATTAGTTTTGATTACTCCATACATTCAAAAGAAAGACACTATAATGAGAAAAGCTATTTCTCCTCGAATGAGATTAAGTGCAACTCTCCGATATTTGGCAACTGGCAATTCATTTCAAGATCTCGCGTTCTCCGTAAGAATTGCTCCAAATACTCTGTCTCAAATTATACCAGAAACATTGCAAGCTATCATTGTCCTTGAGGAAAATGTCATATCATTTCCAAGTACATCTGAAGACTGGGAAATTATAGCAAATAAATTTCAAACTTTGTGGCAGTTCCCTCATTGCATTGGTGCTTTAGATGGTAAGCACATTTTTTTCGTCTTCCGCGCTGTGATGGATCAATTTATCGCAATTATAAAGGGAGAGATAGCATCATTCTTTTGGCATTAGTAGATGCAGATTACAAATTTATTTTCGTACATATTGGTAAAAATGGTCGTACTCATGACTCTGCAATGTTCCGCGAAAGTCCATTAGGAATAAAGCTGAAGGAAAACAATTTGAATTTACCACAACCGAGCAGTCTACCCGGATTTAATTTTAAATTGCCATATGTTATTGTAGGAGATGATGCTTTTCCCTTACATATAAATTTAATGAAACCATACCCAGAACGTGGTTTGACACAAGAGAGACGAATATTCAATTATAGATTAAGCAGAGCACGAAGAATATCTGAAAATGCATTTGGCATTCTTGCTAACAGATTTAGAATTCTCTTAAATCCCATAGCACTCGCTGTAGAAAAAGTAGAAACTGTAACGTATGCGTGTGTTCTCCTTCATAATTTTTTTTTTTTTGTAAAAATCAACAAAATTATATTCCTTTTCAATATAGAAATGAAAACTCGTTGTCAGAAATACTTGAGTCAGGGTTATGCAATCTGAGCCGACAAAGTGGAAACTGTTCATCTGTTATATCTGCAGAAATAAGAGATATGTTTGCCACGTACTTTAATACAGTTGGTACTGTTCCATGGCAATATAGTGCTGTGGAGAGAGGAAATTGTTAATCATAAAATTAAAAATTTATAAGTTTAGAAAACTAAATTGAAATTTTATTTTTTTCCTAGTTATGTTAAATATGTGTAATAAATATAATATTTGGCCTTGACTATTAGCTTGCAATGTTTCGTGTTACTAGAAATTACGTTATTAGAAATGTTTTACATACTGTATAGAAATTATATTTATGTATAAAAATTCGGCGTTATGAAAAAGTTGTTTTATAGTTTATAGCAAGAAATAGACTACTGTCATGTTATACACTGTACATAGATGTATATTATTGAGTGAATATTATGTGTGTGCGCGTATGTGTGTGTGAATATGTGTGTAATAATGTTATAATTATGAACATTATATGTGTGTAACAAGACATAATCAGATAGTAACAAAATTCTTATATATTCCTTCATATATTTTTCCTGTAGAAATACATAATAAACAGTTATAACGAGTTAATTGTAATAATACATTGTTACAAATTGTACATATTATTTTGTAATGAAAAAATTAAATTTTATTATTTATTTTTAAAAATAAAATTAATATTTGCGATAATCTACATTTATTGCTGTCATATTCTACGCTATCTTAGGACAATATTATTTTGCGAATAAAAATATAAACTAAAAATATAAATTAAATATTTACAGAATTTATATTTAAATTAAACACAAGGCTCGAATAAATCTTGTGTAATATACCTTTTAACAAATTATAACAAATATCGAATTAAGTATGCTATTAAATAATATTAAATTTTATAATAAATATTGTAATTTTAATAATACTGTAATATAATATAATTTTATTTTATTTATTTTATTTTATTAATTTTTTTCTGCTTTTATATTAAAAAATTAATAAGTATAAAGAAACATAGATATAATAATGGATATTAAATATAGTAATAGATTTAAGAATAAAAAATTAATTATGTCTTGTAGTCTCTAAATCTTGACTCTTGGCATTCATAATAGTTTGAACCAATGTGTTCATCACTTCAAATTTTAATATTTAATTTTTAAAATGTTTCAACAATTGCCCCATAAATGTTACACAGGAATCAACAATAGGATCTGACATATTATTATTTAAAGGCTCGTTTGTATCCGTTGTTTTTACAATTATAGGCTGATTCATTGAGTTTGCTAATGCCTCAATGGCTCTACTACAAGCATCTGCGCTATTTGATTTAAATTTTTTTCGAGATTTTTGACTTAATGAAAGTGAAGAATGTTTATTATTATTAATTCCTGATAAAGACATAGCAGAATTTATTGGACTGCTTGGAGATGATCTATTGATAGAATTGTTTGGACTGATTGGATGAGATGAATGAGGAATGCTTGACGTTTTATCAGAAGTCACAGATGTGGTGGCATGAGAATTAGTGATTGGAACGATTAGGTTATTGATCGATGCATTTTCAGTTTCTGGTTCAGTGAAGACTGATTCATTTGTAGCTTCAAAATTCTCAAAACTTACATCCAACCATTCTTCTATAGATTCTTCATTCACTGGAGTAAATTGTTGCCTCTCTGATGATTCTTCATTCTAAAATAAAAATATATAAACAATATGAATCAATTATTCATTATTAAGAAGCGTATGAATAAAATTTAATAGTTTAGAGCATAAAAATGGTTTGTACTGATACGCAGATTATTTAATTTTTAGTTTAAAAGATTATAACATTTTTACATTACCTGAGTAGAAGTTAATAGGTTTTCTGTAAAATTTTTATCTATAGAATTCCTGCTTTTCCGAGGTGTAAAATAAGTTTCTATAAATTTCAAATGGTCAAAGTACCACAGATTCGGTTGATATATCTGGAAATATTCAAAAATATAAAATATATCAAAAATGAAACAAAATATTTATACAAAATTATTATATAAAAAATTCCAGCACACATCCGCCACACCATCCGCAACAGAACTAATCCCATCATAAACAACCTTTCTAATTATACATTCAAGAATTCACCATTGGAGAGGGAGATCATCAGTGCGTCGCTCGCCTCGAAAAATTTCATACACGATAATCCGGACTTGATTTTCACAAGAGCAGACAAGGGCAACGTAACCGTAGCCCTTGATAAAACAGATTACATGAATAAAATGAATGCTCTTCTAAATGACAAGAATACTTATTCGATAGTCAATAAGGATCCTACAAAGAAACTCATTAGAAATCTCCACGAGACGCTCGCGAGATGGAAGAAACGTGATTATATCACAGATAGTAATTATAAAATACTCAACTGTACGGACGGTGTATTACCGAGAGCTTATGGGGTGCCAAAAATTCATAAGCCGGGCTGCCCTCTCCGTATCATCGTATCATCGAAAAATAGCCCGTTGTACGAAATAGCCACTTTTTTACACAACATCATAAACAACTCCATACCAACAGCCAACAGCAGAATCGACAATAGCTTCCAACTCGTCGAAAAATTTAAAAATAAGCATTTTCCGGACAACCACAAGCTGCTATCACTAGACGTGGTTTCATTGTTCACCAACGTACCGACAGATCTAGCCTTGGAGAGCGTAACAAAAAGATGGAGCTCCATCGAAGAAAAGTGCACCATACCACGAGACGAGTTCCTATCGGCAGTCCGGTTTGTCTTGGATTCTACTTATTTCACTTTTGACAACGTCTGCTATCAACAGACGTTCGGCACACCGATGGGCTCCCCGCTCTCTCCAGTCATCGCCGACATCACTCTACAAGATCTGGAGACGAGGGCGTTCGAGATTCTCCCAGTAAACCTCCCATTTTTTTATAGATACGTGGATGACATTTTAATGGCCGCGCCTTCCTCCATGTGTAACAAACATTTAATTCATTACATAAACGACTACAATTTACCATGGAGGAGGGTGAGGACAACCAAATTAATTTCCTAGATGTCACTCTAATTATCAGAAACAACGTAATTAACTTTGATTGGTACCACAAACCAACGTTTTCAGGGAGATATTTACATTTCGAGTCTCGACACCCTCTCTGCCACAAAAAAGGCACCGTCATCGGCCTCATAGATAGAGCATTCCGTCTTTCACATCCAGATTTTCACCAAAAAAACCTGGAATTCGTAATTAACACGACACTCAATAATGGCTACCCGTTAAAATTCACATTTGAGACATTAAATGAAAGACTCAAAAAATTAATTTCATTACATAATAAGAACAACGAAAACTCGGGCATTACGAATTCCATTGACATAAACAACTTGATTAAGTTACTTCAACATCCCGTACATACCGACAATTTCGGAGCAATTTGGACTTGTGATTCGTGATCTACAAGCAAAGCTGTCCTATACTAGCTTGAATAAATTAAGGAAGTAAATCAATTTCCATGGAAAAATTATAATCCGCAACACTAACGCCGATAAAAGAACTAATTATCCACGCTTCACTAAATTTTATTCGTCAACGACTATTTTGTATATATTTTTTGTAATATTATTTCATATCATTTCTCTGTTTATTGACAGTTAATTATTGACACCGCTGATGATGGTCCGATAGGAGGACCGAAACGTACGTTCTTAATAAAAGGTTTTTTACAATAACCAAAAAGAAAAAGGAATTATTTGCGCACCCATAACAGCGCCTTGGCTCTTATTTAGCCCGTTATTTTCAATTTATATTATATAAAATATTAAAAAACATTAGAGAATTGATTTTCATAATTACATTGTCAGTACCAGTTCCAGACTTCATTGATGCTTTGACTTTACCGGTTGCAATATTCAATTGGTTCCGCAAGTTGTGAAATTTTGTTGCACACTCACTTTCTGTGATTCCAGGTTTATAAACTGAGACAGCGGCACACACATTTTTTAATGCTAAATTTCGTGTATGTTTATTGTGATAATTAGGCGAGTTCACCGCATATAAACATGGTTCCTCCTTATATGCTTCTATTAAGCACAAAATAGCTTATTTACTCCATTTTTTTTCTCCGTTTCCTTTGCTCTTGGACATCATGATTTTGGACAATAATTCGACTATTTAATCTATTACTATTATTACTATTTAACCTGATGTCGTGTCGTATTTCTTTTATTGACCTGGAAGAGAATTTAACCTACCTGCGGCTATATTCTGAGTAGTTCTCACAATGAACCAGCACAAAATCACACGAAAAAATAGCGCCGGTTCTATCACGAAAATCTAGCAGCTCAGCAAAAATAGCACCGGTTCTATCACGAAAATTTAGCAGCTCAGCCAGCAGCGTGACCAGCAAACAAGCCTGCTTGCCAGCATGATTGCTAACACAGGCGCAAGCAAGAAATCCAGCAGCAAAAAAAGCATCGTGTGCCGCTAGCTTTAGAAGAAATAAGACTTTGGTTTAAATATTTTATTTTATTTATTAAGAACTCAAATCATAGCAAATAAAATTAACGTTCAGTTCTTCAGTGATGAGAATGACGAGGAAACAGATATTGAAATTAAAATATTATGTGAGTACTTATACCATATTTTACTATATACTTAAGGCTTACTCCTGTTCATTCACTACTACCATTTTAGATTGTGACATCAGAAAAAGAAAATACACAGTAAAAATTCTTGTCAAATATATTAAAATAAAAATATGTTTCAATAACACAATTGATAGAATCGAACTTGTAAAATATATCGAAAACTCTCCTTTTGTTTTTTTAATTAATAATCATATATCTGGAAATGAATTATGCATAATTAAAAACGAAATAAGCTTCATAGCTATTTTAACTGTTAAATTGATAATACATAGAAATAAATATGATTAAATTCCTTCTTGAAACAAAAAGATAGTTTTCGGTATATTTTATAAATCTGTTCTATTGATTGGAAATGTTGTTTTATCAAAAAATATTTCTATTTTAATATATTTTGCAAGAATTTTTATCGTGTGTTTTATCGCTTTTGACATTACAATCTGAGGGATAATAATGGTGAGTGAACAGGAGCCTTAAGTTTATTATACAAGAGTCTTAATAAATCACTTTTTCTAGTTTAATGGAATTGGCACATCATGAGGGTTGTTATTTGGAGTTGTGTCGACATAATCGCAGTTTCGAAAACTCTGACAATTTGGATCCGAAGAAAAGACATTGCGCTTTCTCGAGCAGTTCTCTCTATTTTGTACTCGCACCACACGAGTCTGAACAGGTATGTAGCTCATATTATTCGCTTAAGGTAGGCTCAGATTTTAATAGTAACATAATGATTAAATAAAACTTATTTTTTCTAAAATACATTTTTAGTTTGATTTACATAAAGAATAATTTGATATGGTTTAACTTGACACGGGATATTTTCATTAAAATCCCACACAGCACGGGGAGCTCCCGGGGAGTTCCTGAGGAGCTCATAAAATTTTTCATAAGCTTTATTTGAACTTCAAAAGAACTCACACGGAGCTCCCCGGGAGCTCCTATGTCCGCTTTTGAGAGCTCCCTGGGAGCTTCATTGAAGCTCGCAGGGAGTTCAGAAATCATGTTTTAATAGCTCCCTGCGAGCTTCAAAGTAGTTCCCGGGAAGCTTCCATATAAGCTCCCCGGGAGCTCGTACGTCTACTATTGCGAGCTCCCTGGAAGCAGCGACATAGTTCGCATAAAGTTTCATTTGCGCTCGCAGGAGCTCAGAAATCGTGTTTTGAGAGCTTCTTGCAAACAAAAATAGTTCATGCGAAGCTCGCCGAGAGCTTCTCAATCCGCTTTTGCGGGATTCTTATTTGTACTAATCACAATATATTTTATAATAATGATTAGAAACATTTTAATTATTATTTTATATATTGAAATAAAAAGTATGTATTTTACGCATACAAAATACATTAATAATAATAATTTTCAATAATATAATTGGGTTCAAACATGAATAACTTGTTTTAATTAAGAACTTTTTTAATCTATCTTATGTTATAATCTCGCTAATCGGTTGTGTTCACGTTGTCTCGATTAACAGGCGACGTAAAAAAAATTAATTAAGCACATTATGTGGATTCGTCGTTTTTCTCTTGAGACGTTACAGCCGTGGATCCCACACGGATGGCATGCTTTCTTTTCCATCTATCACCGGCATGGTGAAACCATACCATAACTTTTTTTTCTATCTCACTCCGGTTTGTGTTGGGGTGTTCTTTTAAAACCGTCTCTGTAAAATTATAATATATCATTCACTAATTAAATATATACACAATAATGAGAATATATGGATAACATATAAGTACAGATAAATTATATACCAATGAGAGTTATAGCCATTTTCATCCCTTGAAAGGCAAATGTATTTTTCCGCCCTGTCCATGAATAATCACGCGCCAACGCATCCGAAAATATAGTACTCAAAATGTTGTTCACGTGTTTAGTTGCAGTTTTGCCACCAATTCGAATCATAAAGTGTTTCTATCACATAATAAGATAAGTATATATTAATAAGATTGTTAATAATTTGTGAGGCATTTATTTTGTAGAATGGTTTGACTCGATTAAACGGAAGAGTTGCAGTTTACACAGGCATACAAATGTAAGGGTCGAAAAAAGTATTAATTTCCATTTACATAAGCAACATTTACGTCTTATTATTAGAACTTTACTTTTTAATACCAGTATGTGCGCGTAAAATTCCTTCTTCTTCTTGGCTTCTTCTCGGAATCCTATATTGTGTGTGTGTGTGTGTGTGCGCGCGCGCGTGTATGCGTGCGTGCGGGCGTGCGTGCTTCGGTTTTTAGCTGACTATGGCATATCGACTGAAATATTTAAGATATACTCACAAATTGTGTGCAAACAGCATTAGATGATAATTGGCTTTCGAATGCATCTACTGCATTTTTCGATTGAAGATGGAAGTCAGGCAATGCATCTATTTCAGTCTGCCTATTTTGTGACAGGTTGCGATTTTCATCTCTCGACCGAGCCACTTGAATAAGGTAGTTAATTTTCTTTTCCAGCTTCAAGAAGCGTTCCTGATGCTCCTGTCGACAATGTTCTGTAACATCAAAATAGCGTGTATAATTATATGCGTATAATATGTATAAAAACGCTGTAAGAAATTGAAGGAAAAGAAGATATTCTTATTACCACAGCAGGAACACTTGGCTATTTTCTTGATAATTTGCAGACAAATTGTTGGAGGACACTAAAAGGGAAAAAATAGTAAGCCTTAAAAGTACTATATATATTCAAAATGTTATTAATAACAGTTTATCCGGGGCTGAATTAAGGGGCCTGAGTCACCACACAGAGGGAAAAAAAACCTTAACTATGTGCTAATAGTGGAAAAAGGGGACTATATAGATTATTATTAGATTAGTAATTATAGTTAAAATTACAATCTGGAATTACAATTCTATTAATAATGGAATTACTGATGGTAATTTGAAATTATATTATAGCAATTATCAGGTACTTACAGTAATCGTAAGTTTTTTTTATATTCCATTGTCAATGATACTATTAGTTTTAGATAGTACTTTAACTATAATTATATATCTGTAGTCCCCTAATGGTAAATTTAACTTTTTTTCTCTCTGTGCATCGATTTTTTATTTTCTCTCTGTAATTATATATATATATATATATATATATATATATATATATATATACAGGGTGTCCGATTATTGACACCGAAGTGTGAAGGTAGATTGGCTCAATCTGAAAAGAAAAGTTCTGTACCATTTTGCTAAATTCGCAATAGTTATTGCGTTATTAATTAAAATATCTGAGCTAATGAGCGCGTGGGAAGCGGTAGGCCGGAATCGGTAGGCATGTAAGATGGCTTATTTGTTTACGTCTCTTAGCAATAAAAGCATCATCTGAGCGAGAGGTGGAGTTACGCAGCGAGCGGCGAGCGACGTCTGATATTTGTTGCTAAGAGATGCAAACAAATAAGTCATCTTACATGCCTACTGATTCCGGCCTACTGTTTCCCACGCGCTTATTAGCTCTGATATTTTAATTAATAACGCAATAACTATTGCGAATTTAGCAAAATGGTACAGGACTTTTCTTTTCAGATTGAGCCAATCTACCTTCACACTTCGGCTGTGTCAATAATTATCGGACACCCTGTATATATATATACAGGGTGTCCCAGAATAATGGGGACTAATCTCGTGTGCAGATAGAGCGGACTGAATTGAGTCGAAAAGTCCTCTACCATTTTGCAATTTTCGCAATAGTTAATGAATTATTAATGATTAAAAATCACCGTATTAGCCCGGCCTACCGCCAAATGCAAGCGCGCGGCGAGATGCGGCCGCCCAGCGATCGAGTTGCTAGGCGCGCGGGGAGTTGTTTATTACAGGCGGCGAGGTGCTACACACAGAAAAATATCATTCTATTGTTAAGAAAAATGATTATTTAGTTTACTTTTCTTCTCTTAAGTAACGGTTATCTTTAACAAAAAATATTTTCTTGATAATAGTCTTAAAATAGACTCATCACAAATTTTAGAAAAACTCATTATCATGTACTAAAAAAAAGTAAATCTTTTCTTTTGAAGAATATTATAAAATTGTATAGAAGAAAAGTCAGATTTGGTTAATTTGAATATTTTTGATTGAATTTAATATTCTTGATTGAAATATTAAACTTATTAGGATTCAGAATACACATTTTGAATAAATTTGATGCTTATGATGAACTTATGATAGATTTGCTGATATATGAACTTATGAAATACTTGAAACAAGTAATATTTATTTAAGTACAGTATGCATTTTTCTGTGTGATATTACTTGTTTCAAGTATTCCATAAGTTCATATATCCGCAAATCTATCATAAGTTGACTACATATTGAAATCCTTCTTCTATTAGTTTTTTGCTTTCAGTAATGAAATCCTTCAAATATTCGCTAACTGAAGAAGGTTTCGCATTCCCGTGATAAACACCTATAACGATAATTATGCATGCATACCGCATTCATTTCAATAGCTATAGTATGTTATTTTACAGAAAAAACGCGAAATATCTCCGATCTATTAACAAGAATGCAAAAAAGCTGCCTATCGCAAACTTTATGTTTATGTATTTTACATACATATAAAAAATTATTATGAAATATGTTATGAATTTTTTTTGTTAGAGGATCTACATATGCTTTCAAACAGTTTTTCAGAATATTATAACAAAAATAAAGTTAATTGTTAATAAAAATTGATATTAACGAATGAAATATTAACAAACCTTCGAGAATAAATAATTCTTATAATTCTCAGAATAAATAAGAAAATAATTAATTCTGAATTCTTAGAATTAATAAAAAAATAAAGTAAAATTTTCCAAATGTGTTTTTATATCAAAAGTATAAGTTAATGAAAGTGCGAAAGTCTAAAGAATACGAATACTTTTGAGGCAATATCGTAAAATTTTGCTCTCCTATTTATCATAAAAAATTTAAAAATATTTTTTATTGTTACATTTTTGTCAAAAAAGTTCCCGCATTCAGTAAGCTACAAATTGGCATTCAGTAAGCTACAAATTGGGTTCTTGGAGCTCATTTCAAGCGCAAAACAAACCCGCAAATCATATTACTGAGCACTGGAAAATGTTATTTTACACAAAAATGCTTTCCTTAAATTATTGGGGTTCTTAATAGGAAACAACAAAAACTATCTGCACTCTTGCTAAACAATCGAAAAACTTTCGTGTTTTTCGCTCCATCCTCCAATGCATTAAAAAATAAATAAAAAAGTAAAAGAAAAAGACCTATGACAAATGGATTCCATTTAATAACTGTATTGCTGATTTTTCCAAGAATAGGCCATAACTGGCTTCTTGAACTTTTTGCTATAGGTAATCCATCAATTCCAATGTCTATATAAATTTTATCGAGAATTCCCGAATGATTCGTATGGCCTCTCAATTCATCCGTAATGCCTTTTAATAAACCGTAATCAAAATAATTTCCCGGTGTAACTTTCCGTATTACAGTCTTTCGAGGAGTGCACAATAAAGTGCGTGCATCCTTCGGTAATTGTTCCACGGGTAAATAAATTCTTAATATTATCAGCAAAGCCGATAAAGCCACATGGCTTATTCCAAATAAAAGTGCCCAATCGCACAGTTTTGCGGCCAAATTTTCTTCGTTACCAATATCAATAACATTTTCCTCATCTATATCCATATTGATATCGTTATCTTCTATCTCATTCATTTTTTCTTGTGAAGAACTTGCAGTTTCTCCAATACTCTCATTCTCAGATTCTTCCGCGATTAATTCGTCTTCGACACTACTTTCAACATTAACGTCATGATTTGTTACGTCGACCTCAGATAAAGAAGCATTGTCAATATGTGCTACGGCAACGAGTCGTCTACGTTGCTGTCTCTCAGACAATTGCAAAAAAGGTTTACGCTCGTCCATTTTTTCTACAATGTTGCAATGAAACAAAATATATTCCAGTACATCAATTAAAAATACGAATAATGAGAAATGATTATTGTATACTCTTCTTATCGACCTATTGTAAAGAGCAACTCTCGTATGTGAAAATGCTGAAACTTTAAATGAATGATATTTATTGAATGACGACAAGAATGAAAATTGTTACAAAAATACGTTCTCAATCATTGCACATATACATTACACATAAATATCAATATTTCATATCAATTTAAAAATTTCGTGCATAACTTTTTTCAATTATGATTTTTATTGTCCATGGAAACAGCAAATAATCGTCTGTTAAGAGTATTTCCTACGCCACTTTTTATCGACAACACAGTGCAAATGTGTAAAGCTCTCTAACCTTAAAAAAACTAACAAATGATAAAAATATTACGTATAGTTATAGTACTTACTTTTTGAAAACACCTGCCTGCTAAATTCTTGATGCACCGTCTTGTGGTCTCACACAGGTCAAATATAATATGTTATTAAAATAAATTAAGTAATCGACCGAATATCCATGCACCGTGATGTAAAACACAACCGCTCTCGCGGTTCGCGGAATTGCGAAATGGCGGCGGCGCCGGCGGGATCGCAGATCGCGGGAAGCTCAAAAATATGAACTTCCTGGGAGCTTATTTTGTCGAATTTGGTAAGCTCCCCGGGAGCTCAGCAAAATGAACTCCCTGGGAGCTTGTTTTGTCGAATTTGGTAAGCTCCCCGGGAACTCAGCAAAATGAACTCTCTGGGAGCTTGTTTTGTCGAATTTGGTAAGCTCCCCGGGAGCTCAGCAAAATGAACTCCCTGGGAGCTTAATCGGAGCTTTGTGCTGTGTGGGATATGTTTCTTTTCCTTTATATTGTAAATTTTTATATTTTGAGTTAATTTTTTCTTAACAATATAAATTATCACTTTTCTAATTTTTTCAAAATTATATATAAAATTATATATAATATTATATGATATTTCATCAGGTAAAATCTATTTGAAGATCTATTTTTTAATTGAAGAATATATAAATTAACTAATTAATAATTTTTTTAACCGCTAGTCAAATAAATTCACATAGAGACACTCCTACCACTCGACCAATACTAGCAAATAAATTAAACGGGCGAAGTTTGAAGAATATTTTTCAGGGAGACGTATCTCTTGGTTTGAGATTACAAGAATCCCTTGATCATTCTCCAACAATCCCGTGGATTCTTGTAATCTCAAACCAAGAGATACGTCTCCCTGAAAAATATTCTTCAAACTTCGCCCGTTTAATTTATTTGCTAGTATTGGTCGAGTGGTAGGAGTGTCTCTATGTGAATTTATTTGACTAGCGGTTAAAAAAATTATTAATTAGTTAATTTAATTTCGCTCCTGGACCTAATTATGGAGCTAACACACAATATTAGAATTTACATCTTTCACCGTTGAGAGCCGGTAAAACGTTCTCAAATTATTGTTTACTAACATCTATTAAAAAGGCAAGATAAAAGTATGGGACCGAAAGGGTCTGAATAGCTTAGATGGTTAAAGCAGTCGCCCGGCAAGCGAAAGACGCAGGTTCGATTCCTGCTTCAGCGACTTTTCGGACCTATATTTTTCTCGCCTATTTATTCACGGGATTGTTGGAGAATGATCAAGGGATTCTTGTAATCTCAAACCAAGAGATACGTCTCCCTGAAAAATATTCTTCAAACTTCGCCCGTTTAATTTATTTGCTAGTATTGGTCGAGTGGTAGGAGTGTCTCTATGTGAAGAATATATAATTTTTGTTTGTTCTTCTAAAATTTAGTTGTAAAAAATTTCAGCTTTAATATAAATATATATATATATTATAATTCAATATTATAATATATTATAATATTATAATTCAAAAGAATTCATTTTTTTAACTAAAAGAGGGTTGATATAATTAAACAAATTTATTAATCCCAAATTGATGAAATAGTTAAGATGCGAAATTTCTGAAAAAGATCTCAGATTAACTGAAATTTTTTTTTTTACTGAAAAAGGATGCAAACGATGGCATAATATGCAGTGATGCAGTTACTTTAGATGGAATTGAATATTGCATACAAACGGACACAGTGTATATTGTGAACACACTAGATAATCTGTGGAAAATATTTTATGGACACCCTGTACATTCCAACCGCTCCTTATGACAAATGGCTGCTATCGCAAATGAAAGCTCTATCTGAAATGCTTTTTTCCCCATCTTTCATCGAGTGCGGTTCATGCGGTTATATCGCTGAAGAAAATATTTCGATTCGAAGAAACAAAAGTATTTTAATAAGATTTTAATCAAGTTTTTCCTCGAAATTTCTATATTATCAAACAATATGTATATATCTATAATTTGACATAAAACATATATGTGTCTTTATTATTCTTTATATTTTTTACTTTAAACCAAACTTTAATCTGTACTTCTTACCTATTAACACTATTTTAACAAACTTATTACATTATATTTCTATAGGATCTTTTCGTTTCCCTTTTTCCTTTTGTCAGAATAAAATGGACAGCATTTCGATATAAACAACAGTTTATTAACTCAGATATAAAAGAAGAATATTTTAATCTACAGCGCACTTGACTCAACCATCTTATCTCGACAAAGCTCTCTTTGCTAGTAAGGAATCTTTTCTTGGACGCTTATGTGTACTAGCTTAATGTGGTTGCCGTTAGATGGTAGCATATGCACCAGAAAATACAAATTTATCATATACTCAACACGCCTCCTTAAATTTGCATTTTTTTTACATCAGTCTTAACAGTTTTCTATTTTTCGTAAACTTATCTTTACATAAGCTTTTTGTAAATATATCTGCAATATTATTTTCGGACTCTACTTTTACTAAATCTATAATACCCTTTTCGTAGTTTTCGTTTACATAATGATATTGTACCTCAATGTGCTTTGAGTTTTTGGTAAAATTTCCGTACTTTGCTATAGTTAACGCTCCTGAATTATCCTCGAAGATTTTAATAGGTTCTTTGGTATCAGCATTGAATGTTTCTCTTAGCATATCGCGTATAAAGATAACGTCAGTAACTGCTTCTGATAAAGCTACATATTCGGCGAATGTCGAAGATTTTGTTACAGCGTTTTGTTTGTGTGATTTCCAATAGATTACATTATTATATATTCTTATAACATATCCTGACGTAGATTTCCTGTCATTACAATCGCCTGCCCAGTCTGAATCAACCATACAATCCATGATATCATTTTTAGCGTTCTTTGTATATGTCAACTTTAAATCTATGGTTAGATACAAATATTTAAGAACTCTGAGTGCATATTTAAAATGGGTTTCATCATAACAACTTTGATATCTACTTAAATAGTTTACGCTATAAGCGATATCAGGTCTCGTTCCTGTACTAATATACAAAAGTTCGCTTATCAAGTTTCTGTATTTTATTCTCGCATCAATTTCATTTGCTGGTTCTAATCTTAGATTTATTTCCATGGGTGTTTTATAAAGTTTCGCATTTTCTAAATTATACTTCTTTGCTAGTGATTTAATATAATTTTCTTGGCTTAGAGTCATAACATTTTTGTTGGTGTCATAATCGATATTTATCCCTATATAGTTTTTAACCTTTCCCATATCTTTCATATTAAAACGATTTGACAATTTTAGCTTAACATTATTTATCTCTCTTTGGTTTTTGCAGCATATTAACATGTCATCGACAAATAGTAATATATATATTGGTTCGTTGTCATTACTTTTTACATATAAACAATAGTCGTAGTTGCTTCGCTTGAATCCTAACTCATTTACAAAATTATTAAAACATTCGTACCACAATCTGGGACTTTCCCTTAAACCGTATAACGATTTTAACAATTTATAGACTTTATTAGTTCCTTTTTCAAATTCTTTCGGTTGATTTACATAAACCTCTGAAATTATTTTTCCATTCAGAAATGCTGTATCAACATCCATTTGCTCGATTAGTAGATTATGTTGACAACAATGAGAAAGTAATAATTTTAATATTTGCATTTTTACTACAGGAGAATAAACATTATCTAGCTGTTCCTTTTGTTGATAACCCCTAACAACTAATCTAGCCTTGTACACATTTTCATCTTTCTTTTTATAGATCCATTTTACATCGATTACTTCTTTATCTTTTGGTCTATTAATTAGTTTCCACGTTTTATTTTTTTCTAGACTACTTATTTCAGAATTCATTGCATTTTTCCACTTTTCTGAGTCATAAGACTCTATCGCCTCCTCAAATGTACTAGGTACGTTAGAATCGCAATAATTTACGTATACAAAATTATTTTCGTAATCTTCATTAAAGTATTTGTTATTTGTATTTTTCTTTCTTGTAGAACGCCTAACTTCTGTCTGATCATTTTTAATTTCTTGCCTCGTTTTATTTTTTATAGGTGTTCGCGATCAGAGCTTCACAAAAGTAAAAGTGCTGAAAATTAAATATATAGAATTAGACAAGTTACATTCAAACAGCGAAATACGAAACTGCAGCTTCATATAGAAAAATTATAATTATCATTAAGAGCGCCCGGCCGCAGGGGCGTACGATCACCCCGCGCCTCAATCATAAGCGCTATCGAGAGCTCGGATAATCAAAATAACAAAGATATTCGCCGCGATCTTGCGAGAGGAGACACAATGAAAACAACAACAACCATCGGTTTAAGCCAAAAAAAAGTGATTGCTCATTGCCCCCTCGTCCTCAACCGGAATTCTTATTATTTCGAATTAATCGAGAACATTCGCAAAAATCAAACTATAAAAGCTCCTCTCGTCAGATCACGGCCGCTCTTTTTCGACTGTCTCTCGAGGAGAAAAGAGTGTCAGTTCAGAAGAAAGAAAAACCCGTCGAACGGATCGCTTGTCCGTTTCGAGTACCGTCGCTGGCGTCTTTTTCGTATCATCGCGATATTTCGATCATTAATCATCAACGCTTTATTGTAATTTAGTTGTTTTTTTGTGTGTTAAATATATCAGTTTTTTTTGTTCGTGTTATACATTACGTGTAATCAGTTATTCTGACCAGTCCGCTCCAAAACTTGACTTCCGTTCCGTCGCGCACAATAGGAGTTTTACTTTCGTGACTTTCATTTTCATCTTGACTTATTTCTGATACCTCGTTTTCTTCTATATCATTTTCCTTGTTTTGTTCTACATCGCTTTCCTCGTTTTCATCAGATAAACCTATACACTTTACTGTTTCTTCTATTACATCAACGTGTCTGGCATTAATAATCTTGTTATTAACTAAAACTCTATAGCCTGTTTCGGTATAACCTAGCAATATTCCTAACTTTGCTTTATCGTCCCACTTGGACTTTCTTAATTGCTCTGGTATTCTAACAAAAACTCTACTGCCGTAGATTTTCAAATATTTAACATTTGGTTTTTCATTAAAAAATATTTCATATGGTGACTTTGTCTCGATCGTGTTAGCTAATGTTCTGTTTTTTAAATAGACTGCTGCTTGTATTACTTCTGGCCAAAACATTCTATTTACTTTTACTTCTTTTAATAAACACCTAGCCATATCCATAATAGATCTATTGTATCTCTCTGCTACTCCATTGAGTTCATGGACATACGGTGGACAAGGAATCATATGAATGCCCTTCTTCTTAATAAAATCATAAACACTCGAATTTAGATATTCTTTGCCATTATCGCACTTTAAATTCATAACTCTTTTGCCCGTTATATTTTCTACTAAATTTACATATTCGACGAAACAGTCATAAGTCTCAGACTTTGCCTTAATACAATAAATTTTGGCTATTCTTGCTATATTCATCTATGAAAGTTAGAAAATATTTTTCACCACGATTTCCTACTGTTGGGTGAGGCCCATTTATGTCCGTATGAATAACTTCTAAAATTTCTTTTGCCCTTCTTCTATTATTTTCGAAAGGTAAGTTTGTCATTTTGCTTTCTATACATATGGCACATTTTATATAATCAGACTCTAGTTCCTTAGGTAAACCAACTAACAATTCGTCCTGACATAGTTTATTTAAGTAGTGAAAATTTACATGACCTAATGCGCGATGCCACTTTTCTTTCAGAGTCATTTTATCCTTTTTAGCTAAATTCGTACTTACTTCTTTATTTTGAGCATTAAAAACAAAACTTGACATGTGATATAAATTTCCTTCCTTTTTTCCAATTGCTATTAGTTCCTTATATTGATTGTATATTTTTGAATTGTTTCCGTATGAAACTATTTTATTCTTTTCTGTAACTTTAGAGTAACTAATTAAATTCTGTTTCATTTCTTTAACATAAAATACATTATATAAAGTTACTTCACTATCTTTGGCATAAATTTGGAATGTTGTTTTTATATTACCTATCTTTGTCGCTTTTAATATTCGTCCGTCTCCTAATTTTACATCAATCGGTTTTTTTAATACGACACATTCATCAAAGATAGTATCATCATTTACAATGTGGTCTGTGCAACCGCTATCCAATATCCAATTTATTTTATTTTCGCGATTTACCCTATTATTGTCGCAATTTGTTTGTGACATATTCACCTCGGTAATAAATACATTACTATTTGCGCTGTGTTGACCTTGATGATTCCATGACGAACTGGGTGTACCTCTGTTGCTGCTTTTTCCGCGACTATAACCTCCGCGTTGATAGCCTCTGTTGTAGTCTCTCTGATTATAATGATAAATCCCTCGGTTTTGTCCGCGCCCATGACCTCGACCTCGTCCTTGTTGTGTTGATCCTCGCTGGCACTCTATTTGTTTATGGCCGGGTTTGCCGCATGTGAAACATTTTCCTCTCATGTCTGTCGAGAATGCATTTGAATTTGGCTGATCACTTTGTTCTTTGTTATTTTTCTCTTCCAAAGACTTTAGTTTAATTTTTGACTTTAAATAATCAACTGTTCTATCCTTTTCCGGTAAGACATCAATTAAATCTCCAACGTAGCTATATGATGGTGGTAGCGCTTTCAACATATATCGTAATTTCTCTTGCTCAGATATTGTTCCTCCAGCCGCTTTCAGTTCATTTACAGCTTTTTCGAATTCGTCGAAAAACGATGTAACATCAGTAAAATCTTTCAACTTGACATTTTCCAAACTGTTCCTACATAGAATTTGCAGTGCAGTTGACTCTTTCAAATACATTTCGTCAAATTTTTTCATTATATTGTACGTTGAGTCGAGATCTCCAATATACTCGAGTTGCTTGTTCGTGATAGAGCTGTATATAAAATTTGTTGCCTTCACATCGGCTTGGTTCCATTCTTCTAGATTGTCGGTCTCCGTTCTCTCTCTAGTAGCTGGATTTTTGCACTTTTTAAATTCAAAAAATTTAAGAATTCTCTTCTTCCAGTTTGCATAATCTGCACCATCAAATATAGGAATCATTACATCATCCACTTTTACGTACGACGCCATAATTTAAGTTTTCTTTAGCACGTGGCCGGTTTATAGTTTTTAATAATTGTTCTCCAATCACTTAACTAACAGTTCCAGATTTTTCTAACCACGCTCTGCTACCATGTCAGAATAAAATGGACAGCATTTCGATATAAACAACAGTTTATTAACTCAGATATAAAAGAAGAATATTTTAATCTACAGCGCACTTGACTCAACCATCTTATCTCGACAAAGCTCTCTTTGCTAGTAAGGAATCTTTTCTTGGACGCTTATGTGTACTAGCTTAATGTGGTTGCCGTTAGATGCATATGCACCAGAAAATACAGATTTATCATATACTCAACATCTTTCTTTTCTCTTAGTCTCTTTTACCCTCTTCTTCCTCTCCCCTTTTCTTTTCCTCTCGCTTCTGCTCTATATCCTTCTCATTATTCTTCCAAACCTTCTCCATCTGTTTTAAAAACTCTATTTGCATTTCATGTATTGTTATTTCACACTCTCAAAACGGTGTTACATTTCTACTTCTCCTTAAATACAACATTTTTTTGGCCGTATTCCGATATACGCTGCCAGTACTGAGAATCTTTAGTATATGTAACGTAAACTATATACAGATTTTCAGTACTGGTAGTGTATATCGGAACACGACCAAAGAAAATATTGTATTTAAGGAGGAGTAGAAAATATAACGCTATGTTTTGAGAGTGTGAAATAATAATAGATGAAATGTTAATAGAGATTTTAAAACAGATGGAGAAGGTTTGGAAGAGTAATGAGAAGGATAGAGCAGAGGCGAGAGAAAAAGAAAGGAAAAAGAAAGGAAAAAGGGTAAAGAAAAAAGAGGAGGAAAGAGAACAAAAGGATCCTATAAAAAGATAATGCAATAAGTTAGTTAAAATAGTATTAATAAGTAAGAAGTACAGAAATTAATATATTACATCAGATTCAGATTTAAGTTAAGGTTTGGTTTAAAGTAAAAAAATATAAAGAATAATAAAGTATCACATATACATATGTGTTTTATGTCAGATTATATGTATATAGTATGATAATATAGAAATTTCTGTTATATTCCTATACTACTCATCAGTGCGTTGAACATTTTCATTCTTCTTCTGCAATCATCCCTGAACAGTCTTTCCCCTATTCTCCAAGTTTTCTTCATTGCTATCGTCGCTCTTCTTATTCTTTCCACTATGTTTCTCCATCTCAATCCTAAATACCTTATTTCCTTCACTTCTTTCATTCTTTCCTTTCCCCACCTCCATTCTTTCTTCTTTGTTATTTTCCTTTCTCAAATTCCATCACTTTTTACTTTTCTGGGCTTAGCATCAATTATTTTCTTTCAATGTATTTTTTGAATCTTTTTACCATCCCTTTTATTTCTTGTTCTTTTTGTTAATAATATGATGTTATCCGCATATTTTATCGTAATACATATTTAAATAGACTAAAAAAATTATAGATTATTTTCGATCGTATTTTAAAGTAATACAAAAAATTTAGTGGTGGTTTTAGAATCTGGATTAAAAATTATTTTAATAAGAAATAGAAATGTGTTCTAATGGAAATGTAATTAAGATATAATAACTAAAACCTTATTTTTTATAAGTACAATACCTTAAATATTCTAGACAATTTTTACGCAAAGTTTCATTTGTGATGCAAAGATTAGTTGTTTCGTAAATAAACAAAATTTATTTATTAAAATTCGTAAATTTATTTGATTTTGTAATCAACAAAACGTAAATAAACGAAAATTATTTATTTGTTTATTTACAAATATACATCTAAGGTGCAAAAAAAAATATAAAAATGACTACATTTATTATTGTAGTATAAATTGAAATCTTTATTGTCATTAAGCAGACATTTTATCAATTAAAAATTTCTTTTTAAGTTATGATTTCCGAATGTAACATTCGAAATTTTATTGCTTGTATTTTAACTAAAGCTTTAAAAATGGACACATTTTATGTGTCTCCTATTACATGTTGTAATAGCAAATTTAAAAGTAAAAAGTATTGGAAAAAGTGGCAATTCGTTATTTTTAGAATAACGATAATGGTAACAAGATAATTTTTAGAATTAATAATGGTAATTATGAGCTTTAAGGGACAATGCTCCAATGACCTTGACCTTGACATATGTTGTCAAGGACATGACCCTGAGTAACTTTTCCTTATAACTTAATCGGCGGTCATTGTTTATTAAAAAGTTATTAACAATGAAAGTTTGAGAAATAAAACGTTTGGTAAATCTTTACATTAGCGTCATCACCTCCGATTTGCCTCAAAATAGAGCTTCCTTTTGATCTACAAATAAAATTTATGATATTTTTAAGCCGGGGAAACAATATGTTGTTCTTAGGAAAAATCGTGAAGTGGGCGCTTCAAGCGCCAAAAAAGAACGGTTTGTTCAGTTTTTTATTATAAAATACTGCTTTATGATGTTCCCCAAGGACGACATATTGTTTCCCCAGCTTAAAAATATTCCTTAAAACTTTCCCATCTACACAAGAATTGTGGGGTGCACATTTCCTCGCTTCGCCCCCCGTAGGGGGGGGGGGCGGAACCCACTGCGTCCACGCATACACTTTCCAATCCACACAAGAATTGTGGGGTAGACCTCGCTTTGCGTTGTAAAGTATATGTAAAGTATAGCGCTTGAAGTGGCCACTTGACGATTTTTCCCAAGGGCAACATATTGTTTCCCCGGCTTAAAAATATCATAAATCTTAATTGTAGATCAAAAGAAAGCTTTATGTAAATTTTAAGGCAAATCGGAGGTGATGACGCTAATGTAAAAATTTACCTAACTTTTTAATAAACAATGAGTGACGGCTAAAACCTTTTGAGTGTTATTGAGGGTGATGACCTTGACAACATATGTCAAGGGCACAGCCGTATCTCGTTGCTCCGTTAAAGGCAATATTTACCATTTTTTTTTCTTTATAACTTTTTAATAAACAATGACCGCCGATTAAGTTATAAGGAAAAGTTACTCAGGGTCATGTCCTTGACAACATATGTCAAGGTCAAGGTCATTGGAGCATTGTCCCCTAAAGCTCATAATTACCTTAATAATTAACTAGTTACATTTTTTATTTGATAACGAATAATAATAACAAATTATTTGTAAAAAGTAATTTCTTAGAAGAAACATAACAGACGTAATAATTTTGAAAACAGACATAATAATGTCGAAAAGGAAAAGATACGAGGATTTGAGTCGGTTTCAACAATGGCGTCGGCGACAAGAAACAGATTGTACAGTTGATGTTACACATACAGAAATTGAGACTCCTCTAGAAGGGCCCACTGATAATATTGTTATTGTGATGTCTGCGCGGGTCAATAAATACAGTACACCTCAGGTCAATAAATTAAGTTTACTCCAAAAGATTACACGTGATCACCGCGCCAGCTTACGCATCACTGGCACGTCGGTCGACGCGCACCTATACACAGACATCCCCTCTCGTGCGCTACGATAACAACTTTATATACACCACAGTTATTGTAAAAAATAGTAATTATTCAAATAACAATAATGTGTCTGAAGATATCGAAGAATATAGGACTAACTCTTATTCAACAAATTCTAAAGAATCTGACGTAGAATCGGAGTTGACTGATGAATACGATAATCAATGTTGTGAAGATTTGAATTTTAATCTACAGAAAGAACTTCCATTACGAAAATTTCTATGGTCGTGCAGTCTTGAGAATAATATTGATCATGTAGCTCTTACAAAATTGCTGAAAGGTCTCAGAGCTAATGGACATGAAAATCTTCCTTGCGATGCACGAACGTTATTGGAAACTCCAATGACAACATCAATGATTAATAGTCATTCTGGCACTTTTTATTATCATGGATTGCAGAAAGCAGTGAAAGATCATTTACAACAAACTAGATCTCTCTATAAACATCCTGAAAATCCAATTAAAATCAATTGAAGTATTAACGGATAACCATTAGCAAAAAGTTCAAAAACACAATTTTGGCCACTTTTGGGACTTATTCACGCTGATTATCGGGAAAAACCGTTTGTCATTGGAGTATTCCATAGATACCGTAAACCGCCCAAATGGATGAAATGATTCATCAATTTATTAAAGAATATAATGAAATTCAAAATAAAGGATTTCAACATAGAGGAAACAAATATGTAAACAATGACCTGGCTCGCTAACCTCTTTATATTGCGCGCGGTTATGGCGTTGGCGCGCCTAACAGATACTCAGCACCTTATTGGGTGCCAATGAAAAGATGGCGCTCGGGCATGCGTTGCCTCGCGTCAGAGGGCCTGATTGGCGGAACCCTCTCTTCGGGGCTCGGCACCAGATACAAGCCCGAGCTAGCGGAAGCACGCGGCATTCGTTGTTCGACCGTTGGTCTTAACGGGTCATGTACACCTTTGTGCGCGAAATACACTTTTGTGCAAATAACTACGTCTTATTCTTTTGTTGTCCATACTAACAGCGGTTCCCCTCGCGTGCTATCCTGACATAAGGCTTTTCCACGACTAAATCCTAACCTTACTAAATAAAACCAAGCCTTACAACTCAGAAGTGGGATGCGACCGTCGTGTGTGCGGTGTGTGATAACACAAAGGACCTTTGTTCTCGCGCACGGTGTTGAACGCTGGTTGGATCGCGTTAGCCGCAGTTTTTCTTTTTTTCGCGTTTTCGTGTGAAAGACCGTTTGCCTACACATGCCACAGTGTCTTTAGTCTTCCTCACGTTATATGTGGTTGACTATCGTATTGATATCGCGTCAGTTACTGTCTTTCTACCGGTCTGTGTCGGTCATTATTTTGTGGCATCCGCGCGTCAATTACTTCTTACGTGAGTCTAGCATTAGTGACCGTTTTCCGTGCGCCTGCTTTAATGACCGTTTCTCGCAGAACGTCAGTAATTGTTTTATCGTGATATTTCTAACGGTTGCCATACCGTTTCATACATCGCAGAAGAGGCGTTGTTCTACATATATCGAACTTAAGCTATTCGTTCTCCTTCCGCCGAGTGAATACAGCTCGTGTCGTGAAAAGGATACATGCTGACTATTCTCCACGCATTACCTTTGTGTTCGCGCGTTAACGGACATTCCCGCATTTTTGTCACAAATCATTAACCGCCATATTAGTCACGTGCGTCGCACGTGCTCAGAAAACGGCCATATTGCTTGCCCGTCCGGCCTATTGCATCATTTTCTCAGTACTCTTTGTTCACGGCATCGTCGTGGTGTGAGACTGGTTAGTACAAAGAGGCGCCACGTTAGACTCAATTGTGCGCGCGGAATAATAACTGCCGAATATTTGAGATTTTTTATCATCATTTGAAGATGATTTCGCGCAAGCAGCTCGAAATGTACACGCTTACTAAACTACAAGAAGAACTTCGTCGGCATGGGGTCACCGATGTCCCCAGTAACCGCGAACACTGCATAGACAAGTTACTAAGTCTGGTCGATAAGAAAATTCAAGTAAAGACTCCTCTAAGTCACAAGTTCACGAAGCAGCAGCAACACTCAGTTTGCCTGGTTCTACTGCACCTTCATTTCCCTCTGGGGACAGCAGCATTTTATTGGATGAAGCCTCTAATCAGAATTCACAGAATTCTACCTCTGAGGTAATTCTAACACAACTATGTACACTAATGACTAATCAAATAAAGTGTCAACAGGATCAAGCTCTCCAACAACAGGAAATACTGAAGTTTCAACAGAATCAAGCTCTCCAACAACAGGAAATGCTGAAATTTCAATAGAATCAAGCTCTCCAACAACAGGAAATGCTTAGACAAGTTCTGTCAACGCTAAATACTAACAGCGTTACAGCGCAAAACAAAAATTTTATTGACGTTCTTCGTACCTCATCTCAAGAACGAGATAACAATACTCTCAGCGTTACACAGGTAACAGAAAACTTTTCAACGATATCTAATGCTTCAAAATTCTTGGCTTCTCAGATTCCACAGTTTGGAGGTTCCGATCAAGAGAACATACAACTATGGATCGAAAAGATCGAATGCTTGGCAGAAATTCATGGTTTACCACCTGTCGCTATGTTGTCTGCGACAACTTCCAAGTTAGTTAAGGTGGCCCGCAGATGGTTTGATTTCAGCCCTGGATCAATTAATAAATCTTGGTTCGATTTCAAGAATGTGTAACGAGCCCTTCGCGAAGCGGATAGCGTGTCGGGATCAGGGATCGCGTAGGATGAGGCGCAATGACACAATGTTCTTTATGTTAAAGAAAATAAATATATTACGTCACTTTCGTACATTCAGTCGCAATGGTGTGCCGCGGTGTTCAAAACATGCGGTCGTGGCACGCGAATTATAAGGCAATCGCGCGTATACAAATATTTGTCACGGCGGCGGTTAGAGGCCGCCGGCTCTCGGGTGGTGTGTGTCGGCGGTGCGGCTGCGGGCGGGGCCTTCTCGGTTCGGCGCGGGCCTATTGCCGATATTGGTGACGCGGGCTCGTAATGGCCGGAATTAGGCGGCGCGTGCCGTATGCCGACAAGATGGCGCGTCGCGATACAAATATGCCGGTCGGCGGTCGCGTTCGCTTGATCGGAACAAGTAACCCCTCGTTGTATAATAATCTCAAAACATTTTTTGAAACCAGAGCTTCTAAAAAATGTATGTGATAATATTCAGTTTTCTGAAAAAGATAATCAGAAACCTTTAAATGATATTAACCTTGGTTTTGAATGTGAGGAATATCTCGAGGAATTGAAAGAAGAGCATGCGGACATAATTGAAAATATTCGAGAAAATTGTCTGCAATTTTACGTAACTGCCGCCGAGGAAATTAGTAAAAGACTGCCCATTAAAGATAAATTTTTATCGAAATTAAAAGTTTTTCATTCCAACGTAGCATTATGTAATATTGACAGAGAAACATCATTTAATGATGTTTCTTTTGTCGCTCAGACCCTCGGTGGTTTTGACGAAAATGCTTTAAAAAAAGAGTGGCATACTTTACATCTGGATTTTACAATAGCAGAAAAAGAACATCATTTAAAATTAAACTTTGATGAGATGTGGAAAAACATTTTAAAACATAAGTATCCCAATATGAAGTCTCTTTTGAATGCTGTTAGATCACTTCCAAATTCAAATGCCGACCCAGAAAGAATGTTTTCTTTGTTAACTGATTTAAAAACAAAAAAACGAAATAAACTTTCGTCCGCATGTATAAACGCTAGTTGCGTATTAAAATCAGCGTTAAAAGCAAGAAAAGAAAGCATTCTATACATGGAGATTAATGAAAAGCATTTGTCTCTCATGTCATCGGAAAAATTATATTCCATTACTCCTAAGAAAAAGAGAAGCTTAACATTACATGCAGCTGATAATGCCATTGCAAGTACATCATCAGCTAATGTACAATAATAATGTCCAAAATAAAATAAAAAAAATATCTTGTCTGTAAAAGACATCACACTTGTAAAAGACAAGCGTGTAAAAAATATCTTGTCTGTAAAAGACATCACACTTGTAAAAGACAAGTGTGTAAAAAATATCTTGTCTGTAAAAGACATCACACTTGTAAAAGACAAGCGTGTAAAAAATATCTTGTCTGTAAAAGACATCACACTTGTAAAAGACAAGCGTGTAAAAAATATCTTGTCTGTAAAAGACATCACACTTGTAAAAGACAAGTGTGTAAAAAATATCTTGTCTGTAAAAGACATTTATACCCTACATTTTTCTCCTCGTCCTTAAATATAATATAATATTATAATGTGGTATAATAGGGCTCCAGGCGAAGGTCCACTTTAAAAAACCTAACGCGCCATTGGTGATACCTCTTGGGTAGTGTGGAAAAACACTATTATTTTACGAGAGAGAGAGAGAGAGAGAAGAGAGAGTAAATATTTATATCACACATTGAATTTTGTTTCATGCATTTAAATAATGTTTTAATAAAATATTTAATACTCTTAATTAAAATGTCTTTTAAAAATAAAAAATTTAATTTCTTTTTAAATAATAAGTACCTACATTTTAATAAATATTTCCTTAAAGTTAAAAAATATTTGGGTAAAATTATATCAAAGGGCTGTAAAAAGCCATTTAATACATAATGTTTGAAGGTTCTGAAAAAAAACATTTTATTTATAACACAAGAAGGCTGTAAGAAGACATTTAACGCTGTCACGCGTATTAAGAATCGAGCAACATAACATCGCCGCATCGCTCGTCGCCTTCGTAGTCGGCTCGGTAGAGAAGGAGACAGAAAACAGTATATCTGTTCTCTTCTGCTATCCGAAGCTAGCCGAAACGCCGAGCTCACACGTACGCGGTTTTCGCTTGTGTGCGTCATTCTCCCCACTACGGTTGCGTGTTGCTTGCGACCTGTTTCTGGCATCACTGCCCCCAGCCGAAGCGTTGGATTCGGTTGCGTTTATCGAGAATAATGAGGGCAGGAAAATTATAACCGATTGCGTGCTAATTAAAGTAAACGATCTTAATAATTCAATTTGTAGTTCTTTCGCTTTCTTGGATACTGGAAGTCCCATTTCTTTTATTAGTTCAGTAGCATATAAAAAGTTTTTTTCAAATAATCAATCTGTGATGTTACCTAGTCTCTCGTACAAAGCAGAAAATAACATACCAATTAAAATCACTGGTATTATAAATTCCACAATAAAACTAGAAGCATTGCCTAATTTTCAGCTTCTATACAATTACATGTGCTAAACGATAAATTATATTTGGCTAACATTATAATCGGTCGTGATTTCATAGAGAATCACAAAATTACTGTCATAATTAATCCTTCTAAGGATTCACAAAATAAATTACACTTATTGTCAGAAGTAGCTTCAGCTGACATAATTGAAAATTCGTCTGATAAAGTCAGTTCATCATTCACTGAATAGATTTAATATCAATAGATTTTAATCAATCTATTGAAAACCAATTAATTACTGTTTTTCAAGAAGTCAAAAACACAGAAATTCCAATACATGACGATGATTATTTTGTTAAGATTAACTTAAGAGACGAATCTGTATATGTTTTTGCACCAAGACGCTTTGCAGAGTGGTACCCGTTTGACCACGTTGATATTGACCACGGTCCCGATTGACCACGTTGAGATTGACCACGTTGCAATTGACCACGTTGATATTGACCACGGTCCCGATTGACTACGTTGATATTGACCACGGTCCCGATTGATTACGTTGATATTGACCACGGTCTCGATTGACCGCGGTCCCGATTGACCGCGGTCCCGATTGACCACGGTCCCGATTGACCACGGTTTCACATGGGTGGGTGAGGTCTACCCATTTTTTATTTTTTTGCGGAGGATGAGGAAATGCTTTCCGCAAACCTGACCGCCCGTACGGCCAGGTACTGTGGGACTCTTCCTATTTAACGGGCATACCCACTAAAACCTCACCCTCTGCGACCACCTCTGGCCGTTATTAGCGGAATCCGGGGACCTGCTTGCGCATGACTTCCCGGAGCCCAGTAGCCAAATTAATATTATCTATCTTATTATTAGTCCATCCCGTTCCACTCGTCGGCCTCATTGATCCTAACCCTCCCCCCCCCCCAGGCACCTGCCCTGCCCACCGCCCTCCATAAGGTCTACCCATATCGACCGGTGCTTTCAGTATGTAACAAGGTCAATAATTGTACAATTACCATAGGTTTGCAACTTTCCGCATGAAGCAAAGTTTATTTCACCTCGTTGATAGAAACTGTGTCCGATCGGGACTGTGGTCAATCGGAACCGTGGTCAATATCAACGTGGTCAATCGGGACCGTGGTCAAACGGGTGCCACTCACAAATGTTGAAATTCAAAGAAAATTGAATTCTATTGAATCAGTGGCAAATCCAGAGTCTAACATGAAGCATGTGAGTACTTTGAAAATGTGGAAAACGCTTAGAGATATTTTATTTAAATGTAGTGTGCGTACACGTAGTACTAAAAGAACCATTTTTCAATGCCGATAAAACATTTTTAGATTCGCCAGAGGCGTGCATATCGATAATCATTAAGTTTTTAAACGAAACAGTTTAGGGCATCTGTTTATAGGACCTATTCTTCCTAAAATAAGCCAAGCCGTATCCTCTTAAATTTTTTTGTACTTGCTTAGGAATCATATAACCTGTATATATATTTGTAGAACTTTTTCTTCTTAAAATAAGCCGTCGTATTTTCTTAAATTTTTTGTACTTAGGAATCACTTGTACATATACATATAAAATAATAAAATATTATATTATGAAAATTATATATATATATATATATTGTTATATTTATTTGTATTATGTATTTATATATCTAAATTGATGTTTACTTTTAATCTTCCAGAAGAAGAAAATCTTATGTCTCGCCAAAAACAAGCCATTTATTAGCAATATTCCTCCACCTTTAAAGCGTCATCCATTTTCGATTGAAGTTTTCCAAGATGAAAATAATGAAGATAAAGAAACAGAAATGAATAGTAATACTCTTGACTGTAATCGAGAAATTAATAATGACAAGGAAAATGTAGGATTTGACGGTAAACCTTGAGCCGATCTCACCGATTTCAATGACCTTGACATATGTTGTCTAGAACATGGCTCTGAGTAACTTGCAAGAAATGTTAGCCGTCGCTCGTTGTTTATTACAATGTTATTAACAATTAAAGATAGTGACCGACTGATGCTTGCAACATAAAACTGCATATATTTCGGCATGAATTATCTACCTAAACCTAACCCAAACCAAATTTTAGTTTTAAATCAGAAACAGGTTTGGGTTAGGTTAGGTTATATCTTTCGGAAGTGGAGCCCCCCCGTAGGGAAGGGGCGGAATCCACTGCGTCCACGCATACACTTTCCTACCCACACAAGAATTGTAGGGTGGACCTCGCTTCGCGTTGTAAAGTATATGCGTGGATGCAGTGGGTTCCGCCCTCCCCCCTTCGGGGGGCTCCACTTCCGGAAGATATAACCTAATCCAAACCTATTTCTGATTTAAAATTAAAATTTGGTTTTGTTGAGCGCAGTGTGCTATAATAACGCAGCGACGAGAAGAAAAACGTTTTATATTACAAAAGGACTCTTTATTTTGTCTTATCACCAGCGTAAAGTCGGACAACAACGTGTGTGGTAAAAAAGAACCGGGAGCATAAAAAATAACCTAGAGCCTACCCAAGCAGTAGCTAGAGTCCCTATATAAGAGTCTGGACATACAGGTCTTACTTTTTATTGGATGTGCAACAAAATGGCGGAACATTAAAGATAGAAAGAGAGAGAATAGCGAGCGGAGAATATATAGACTATAGAATCTATATATATATATATATACAGGGTGACCCATTTTAACTTAGGCAGCCAAATAACTCGAAAAATAAGCACACTACGAAAAAATGTTTAGAATCAAAATTTCGTCATTTCGAGGGGGACGTACAATGACGTTAAAATGAGCCCCCCCTCACCGCCCAGGGGGAGGGGTGGGGGGGCTCATTTTAACGTCATTGTACGTCCCCCTCGAAATGACGAAATTTTGATTCTAAACATTTTTTCGTAGTGTGCTTATTTTTCGAGTTATTTGGCTGCCTAAGTTAAAATGGGTCACCCTGTATATATATATATATATAGATTCTATAGTCTATATATTCTCCGCTCGCTATTCTCTCTCTTTCTATCTTTAATGTTCCGCCATTTTGTTGCACATCCAATAAAAAGTAAGACCTGTATGTCCAGACTCTTATATAGGGACTCTAGCAGTAGCTAGCGTGAAGCGCCCTCTAAAGCCGCCATCTGTATCATATATTAACAGATTTAATCCTATAGTCCCTTCCTTGCCCATGCAATTACTTAAATATACAATTAATAACTTAAATATACCACTAAATACTTAAATATATAACGCTCATGCATGGAGAAGTTCAGATTATCGCATTTAATACGTGTTCTTATCATATCATTTAATTGTTAATAATTTTGTAATAAACAACGAGCGACGGTTAAAATTTTTTGCAAGTTACTCAGAGCCATGTCCTTGACAACATATGTCAAGGTCATTGAAATCGGTAAGGTCGGCGCCAATATCAAGGTTTACCGATTTGACTATGACAAGGAAAATGAAGGATTCGACTATGACAACGAAAATGAAGGAATCGACAATGACAACGAAAATGAAGGATTCGACTCTGACAATGAAAATGAAGGAATCGACAATGAGGAAAATGAAGACTTAAATAGAAGTATATTTCTTGTCACGGCATATATCAGTTTATAAAAAACTTTAATAAAAAATTAAATAATCTTTGAATCCATTTTTGTTATTTGATATAAAAGCAGAGGTGAATGTTCTCCCAATTGTAAAAATGAATGTGGACGAAGATGTACATACAACTTTGCGGGACATTTTTCTTTAAAGGTAATTAATATGAAAAAGTTAAAAATGCAAATAATTTTAATAAGTAGTATTTTTAATATTGTAGCGTAATCTTTTGTATATAATATACTTATTCTTACTTTTATAAAATACTTTTATTGTATAATTTCCCAGTCAGCAAAGTTTGTTCGAACAGATTTTGCCAAACGTCTGCTACAAATTTTTGTCAGCAGAAAGACTGCAGATTGTATACAAAATCTGTTATATCAGATAATGATAGCAGAATGTCAGCAGAAATATTACAAAACCTGCTGACATAATTTGACAGCAGATCAGTAGCAGAAACCGAGCAGGATTTGCATAGAATTATCATAGCAGATTGGCAGCAGAAATCGAGCAGGATCTGCGCAACGCAGTTTGATGTCAGATTGGCGGCAGAAACCGAGCAAGATCTGCGCGCGCGCAATCTGATGGCAGATTGGTAGCAGAAATCGAGCAGGGCTAACATAGCTTAACGTCAGATTGTCGGCAGAAACCGAGCAGAACCTGCAGCTTTTAGCCTTATATAATTTATTAAAATAGTGTAGTTTATTCGCTTACCGCTATGCGGCGCATTATTCACTTTCTATACCCGTATTCAAGTTCTTGTCATGAGCGTATATAAAGCCTGCAAAATGCGGTTAATAACATCCCTAAAAACTTACCTTTTTAAAAAAAGGTAAAAAAAAGGCGCCAAGTACACGCGCTAACAAAATAGTGTTTTCTAATCCGTTAAAAACTGTTCTATAAATTATTTTAATTGTAAAATATATTCTACAAAAATAATGTGATATCAAACAATAGCGCCAATTGAAAATAAAAACTTTTAAAAATATTTTAACCAAAAAAAATTGTACAAAATAGTTGTTTTAATTTCTTACAAAAATTGAAAAATTTTAATTAAAAAAACTTGGCGCTGTTAATTAAATAATATGCTTAAGTTAACGTATTCTTTAATATATTTATATTGCAGTTATTGATGTAATTAAATTAAATATAGTTCTAAATTAAATTTATTTGTTGGTTTAATATATACTTTGAAATTTAGCAGCGCCAAGTTTTTTTAATTAAAATTTTTTAATTCTTGTAGGAAATTAAAACAACTATTTTGTACAATTTTTTTTGTTAAAATATTTTTAAAAGCTTTTATTTTCAGTCGGCGCTATTGTTTGATATCACATTATTTTTGTAGAATATATTTTACACAATTAAAATAATTTATAGAACAGTTTTTAACGGTTTAGAAAACACTATGTTGTTGGCGCGTGTACTTGGCGCCTTTTTTTTATCTTTTTTTAAAAAGATAAGTTTTTAGATTATATCATTCTTTTTTGTAGTATATGTATATGTATAATACATATATATTCATTATTTAAAGCTATTAAGTAATAAATTTGCATACGTGCGAGCCGAGTTAAAAATATCTTAGATTATCGGATCTTAATAACACGTAAATTCTAATATTATTTCAAAGACGAGAAAGAACGAAAATCAAAGAGGGAATGGAAGAGAGAGAGAGAGAGAGAGAGAGAGAGAGAGAGAGAGAGAGAGAGAGGGAGGGAGGGAGAGAGGGAGAGAGAAAAGATAAGAGGAAAGGAGGAAAAGAAAGAAAATGAATGACAATACGTAATATAATTGAAAAGGTTATATATTATGGATTACGGTCGATATTATATAGTTACCGACGACGGTCGGTAACTAAATACACAGTCGACTGCTCGAACTGTTTTTCGCGCATGCGCTTTGACGTCGACGACGACGACCACGACGGAGACGTTTCTTAATGATAAATTTTATACATTGAGAGTTTGCATCTCAATGTCTCTGTTTATAGGATACGTAGAGCAAAAATACAGACACTTTCCTTATATAATTTAAACCCAAGCTATCGATTAAGCCTAGTAAGAACTCAATCCGTTCAGCGCTTATGGAGGTCTGATAATCTCGAGTACTCTCAACTGACCGGCTCGCGTATAGATACACGGTGCATCTTTCGTTGCTTGCGCGGTACTTGGCGCGAGACGCTACCGCGTCTCTTGATATGTAATTATTTCTATCAATTTAATTTCTGATACGATTTCCGTACAGGGGAATTCAGATATTGAACTGATTTCTGAAAAATCGGACAGATAAATGTCCGATTTTCACTTATTCGGACAGAAATTGTCCGAATATAAAATATTTTGTTATTATCTACTTAAGATATAAAATAGAAATTAATTTCCATATAAATAAAATCTTTAATTTTATAAATTAAATTACTTAAATTTTCCTATATATATTACATAATATATGTTATTAATATTATATATTTATGTTATTAATACAAACGTCAGACAATGACGTTCCGTGAATGTGACATATCGACTATTGTATACCTCATTTATTATCTTTTTGTAAGCGAAATAAGCAATGTAAATTAATGAAGCATTTAAATGCCGCTATTCTATTTAAATTAAGACGGCAGGTCCTGCTCGGTTTCTGCCGACAATCTGCTGTCAGTTTATGTGCGCAGGCTTTGCGCAGTTTCTGCCGCCAATCTGACATCAAACTGCGTTGCGCAGGTCCTGCTTGGTTTCTGCCGCCAATCTGCTCACATTGCCTGTCAGCAGGCTCTGTCGACAGAACACGAGCTTAATGCGGACGCAGATGGCTATGGTTTTGATGTAGGATTTTGATCAAATTTGCTGCCAATCTGCGCGCATGCTGCTAACATTTTGCTAACTGGGTTAGTATTACAGCTCTTTATAATTACACAGGACCACAAAAAAAAATTTCCAAAAAATACCTTGAACCGGAATAGGTGTTTCTTATAGATTTTGGGTCTCTGAATACAAATCTGTACTTTATTTTACCGTATCACGTCACAATTATTTTTTAATCGTAAAAAATAGTCAAAAATTTGCTCAAAATGTATATTATATGAATAAGGATAAGTAATGACTTAAAAAAGTTATGTAAAGTATTCTTTTCGTTCAGAAAATCAAATAAATAAAATATATTTTCGTATCTGATAACAATTTAACTATAACAATTTACTATAGTAACCTTAAGCGGGGCGAGCAAGCGCGTGCGCGAGTGTTATGATAGAACGAGTGCGCGCGACGCGTGCCTGGTTCCGGGAACTAACTACATTCTTTTGATTCCTTGCATTTTGTAATTATATTGTTAATCATTATTTTATCTCTTATAATACAGTCCTTATATTTATATAGTACGTATACCTTACATATACCTTACATGGAAGGGATGACGTGTCGTAACAAAACAAGCAACACTTAGACTTATTCTTAGAAAAATAAAAGAATATAAAATTTGAGAAAATGCCTTTGTCAGGGATAAATTACTCTTTTATATAAATTTATAAAAAATAACGTTGCAAATTTGTCGAAATAAATACATTGGTCAAAATATACGCGGCGCGCTCGCTCGCTCTATTATAACACTCGCGCGCTCGCTTGCCTGCCCCGCTTAAGATTATTATAGTAAATTGTTATTATATGTTATCAGGTACGTTAGTATATTTTATTTATTTAATTTTCTGAACGAAAAGAATACTTTACACAATTTTTTGAAGTCATTACTTATCCTTATTCATATAATATACATTTTTTAGCAAATTTTTGACTATATTTTGCGATTTAAAAAAAATTCTGACGTGATACGGTAAAATAGAATACAGATTCGTATTCAGAGACCCAAAATCTATAAGAAATACCTATTCCGGTTCAAGGTATTTTTTGAAAATTTTTCTTTGTGGTCCTGTGTTATTAATAAGATTAAAAATATATATAAAGTTCTACTGACAATGATTGCATTAAAATGTGACTGATGAAATATGAATGATTTCTTTTGTTTCAGATTTTTTTATATGAAAAAGTAAATATTTTACATGATGACTTTCAACAATTTAAAACAGAGATGAGACACGAAGCAGGTAGAAATAAAACAAAAATTCAAGAAATACTTACTATTTTAAGAGAACGATTTCCAAGAAACAAAGGAAATAAAGAAATAACGATGGATTTGATACCTGATTTTCCATTGACATCCGTCGAGGAATATACGCGATTCAATGAAATGTTGAAAAATGATGAAGCAATTCGTAAATGCTTTGTAAGTACCTTTTGTATGTAAATTCTGAAATAAAATGTCTCATTCTACATTTTTTTAAGAAAACTTGTAAAGTTTCAAGAAGTTTAAGATATTTTTTGGAAATCTTTATAAATTTAAAATATATAAAATATTCTCAAAAATATTATGAGATATTATGAGAATTTTTTTAAATAGAAATCACATTAAAATAAATAAATGATTAATGAAAAATAAATAAGAAATACTGAATAATAATATGAACAATAACGATCATTTTTGGTAATTTTGTTAAGTGTATAATGTACATACATCTATACCGAAAGTTACGGTTTTCACTGTTTTATTTCATATTAAAACTTAAGTACACTGCAACGAATATTGAATAAATATGAATATAAATATAAATAATAAATTTATAAAGATTTCCAAAAACAATACCTTAAATTTTTTGAAATTTAGTTTTTTGTAAATTATAGAATATATAAGACCTCTTAAAATATAATAAATATTGAAAATAAGTATATCAATAATAACTATGACAATACTCTTTGCAGTACAAGAAAATAAAGTATATTGGTGGTGACTTTGTACAAAAAATGATTTCCAATATACTTACAAACTGCATTACATTTGAAGTAGGGCACAAGTTGTCTTGGACTGGTGCAAAAAATACTGTCGCAATCGAAAATTCTACTTTTGCAAACATTATAGTTGGTAAGTGTACTTTGCGTAAAAGATTGTATATGTGCTTTTCAATTTCTTTCTATTCGCGTTACTTCGTTATTTATATTCTCTGTGAATGTAGATATACCCTGGTGAAAAATATTCTCAGAATTTTTCATAAAAATTTTCAGATTTTCTATAAAAATTCTAAAATTTTCTCAGAAAATTTTCAGATTTTCTATACGAATTGGCACGCTTTTCAGAAATGTTTAAAAAATCTAAAAATTTATGAGTAAATTCACATTATTTCTCATATTTATTTACTAATGTAAAAATGTACATATTATCGATAGGGGCTGTGACTCATACAAAAGAAGAAAGACCTGATTACACCATCGCATTGATTGTGAAACATCTAAAGAACTGGTTACAACATGCAGGTGATAAAATGCGATATCGAATGAGAAAGATACAACAAGAGAGATAGAAAGGAACAACAATGAAAATCAACATGTATAAATATTAAATATATTCTATGTATAAGTATGAAATATATATTTTCAAATGAAAAGTGTTCAAGTTCTATCAAGGAAACATAGCATGACAATGTTAAGTTTGTTATTTAAAAGTTGCTGCAAACAATTACTGTTTGCAGAAACTTTTAATTAATAAACTTAACATTGTCATGCTATATGTTATTCATTTTCCCAATATCGATTTATCTATTCAGATATTCTTAAGACATCTAGAAGATATTTTCCAAAACATCTAAAAAGACATCTAAAAGATATCTTTAAGATGTCTAAAAGATTACTTTAAGACTTCTTTTAGATTGCTGCAAGATATCTTTAAGACATCTATAGATATCTGAAAGATATCTGATAACTGTTGCATATCTTTTAGATCCCTAAAAGATATCTTTTCGTAAAAAATGCAAGATATCCCAAGATATAGCAAAAATCTTTTAGAAATCTAAAAGGTATCTTTTTGTCTATCTGGGTTTGTTGTCTTAAACTACGGTCTTGGACCACGGCTCGGTTTAGTTTATTACTATCATGGTTTGTTCGTCGTGTACATCCACGATTTGCCTGTCAGATGAGGGATTGTCCCGATTGCCCACATTACGGATCGGACACAGCGATATTTCTCGATCGGACACAGTCCAGATCGGACACAATCCCGATCGGACACAGTCCCGATCGGACACATTCCCGATCGGACACAGTCCCGGTCGGACACAGTCCCGATCGGACACAGTCCCGATCGGACACAGTCCCGATCGGACACAGTCCCGATCGGACACAGTCCCGATCGGACACAGTCCCGATCGGGACACAGTCCCGATCGGACACAGTAAAGAAAAGAATCGTGGAGTCCACCGGACGTAATAATATTTCTTTTTATTACACATTTATTTTATATCTTGTTTTATTTTTTGTATATATTTAGCCTTTATAAATTGTAAACGCAAAATTTATATTAGTAATATTGCTAATTAATAATATAGGTATTACCCATACAGCACAGAACATTTCAATTACATTGCAACAACGTTATAATCTTGCAAATTGCAACGTATATTGTAGAGACATTACAGAAACATGTCATTGTAATATTTTATGGGAAATGTTACTGCAACATTCCAAAAACATTACGAATAATAGTAATCAGTCACTAATTCGTTTGTTTACCGCTATGCGACGTGCGATGATCTATCTCGTATTTAAGTTTTAATCATTAGAGAATTATATAAAGCTTGCAAAGGGCGGCTAATAAAATTAAAGATATACTATTTCTTCAATTCAATTTAATTTCTGATACAACCCCAACGCAGGAACTTCAGATAATATATTGATTGTTTATAAATCGGACAGCTAAATGTCCGGCGAATAATCAAAAATTGTCCGTTCATTATCTACTTATAATAACTTGTATTATACATAAAAATATTGTATTAATAAAATAAAGGTAAATCTGCAATATAAATAAAATTAGATTTCTTGTATATAATCTCAGTTATTTCAAGAAAAAAGTATAAACTGAAAATTAAATATCGGTATACGTCAAATTTAAATAGCTTCGGAACAGCAAAATCTGTTCAGTTTTTGCTGACAATCTGCTGTCAGACTACCCTGCGCAGATTTTGCTCGATTTCTGCCGCCAATCTGCTGTCAGATTGCGCGCGCACAGATCCTGCTCGGTTTCTGCCGCCAATTTGACGTCAAGTCATGACAGCAAGCTTTGCTCGGTTTCTGCCGCCAATTTGCTGTTGGGTTATGTCAGCAGGCTTTGCCAGCAAAACACAAGCTTAATGCGAATCAGTTGATGCCAATCTGCTGCAAATTTCTGATTTAATTTGTTGTCAATCTGCTGGCATATTGCGTGCATTTTGCTTACTGGGAATACACACATATACATATATACAATATACAATATATCGGCACCTCCGAATAGTAGTTCGATGTACTACAATTACAAAGGCAATCACAGTTTGATGTTAATGGTTGTCGCTGATGCTAATTATTATATCTCATTACTGGACATTGGTGCGCCAGGAAGGCGTAGTGACAGTAGAGTATTCAGTGCTAGCGAAATGGGCAAGCGATTAAAACAATATGCTGTCAATTCCTCTGCCGAGACTTGTGAAGTATGGTGTCTAGGCTTTATCATTTGTTCTAGTCAGTGATAAAGCATTTCCGTTAACGCTTTGGCGATTTCGCCGTTATTATCCATTCGCGGGTTTCTCGAATGCGCAATTAATGTCAGGAGGTATAAGAAAGCAACAATCAGAGTTGTACTTAATACGGTCTTTAATCGTGATTACCATGTACAAGTTCCGTTTGACTGCGAACACGGAATTTCTAACTCTATTTTTTTGCCCCCGAGCTTCCGCAAGAATTTACACGTCTTCTCTTTTCGAGCCGAATAACGAGAGTGTGATCGCCCTCTCGTCCTCTGCCGATCTCGGTCCTATTTTTTCCTCGATCTTGAACATTCTATTTTCTTTTCGGCTATGTTTTACCCTATCATAAATTATATCTAACCTTGTCCGTTGTTTATTATCGGCTCTGTTATTTTTATTTTACCGGTCGCTAATTCTCAACGCCTATATTCGAATTTTCTCCCGAATAATTTATTTTAATTTTTACGGGCTTGCGGCGTTTGTCGCCACAACGCAATACATGCTGAGGCCATATCCTAGAAGCGGCAGGCTCGACAGACGCAAAAATATTCCACTATCGTTTAAGTCGAGCTCGCCGAATTGTGGAGAATGTATTTGGGATGGGAGCGGTGCACTTGGACACCGTACAATTGGACACGTTGCAAATGGACACGAAACTTTGCACATGGTTCAATTGAACACAGTGCATTTGGACACAGTAATTTTGGACACAATCGCTTTTGGACACGTAAGAAAATACACGCCGTGCATTTGGACACAGAAAGATGCGCACCGTTCATTTGGACACCGTCAATTGCCCACCGTTCGTGAAGGCCATTCATTTGGGATACTGTCTGCAAGGATGCGAATATTTCGCCGATAATTGCCAGCATACCTACTGCCATTAAAGTAGTTAAAGCGACTACATGTCTACATAACTTTATAATATCAGAAAAACTTAAGCAACCGCATATTAAAAAAAGTTATACAGGGTGTCCCAA